>JAOYMZ010000101.1:0-10323 GCA_025802335.1 Pinguicula primuliflora | reverse complement strand
AATGTATAAGCTTTCCAATGGTGCGACCAATTTCGAAAATGGATGGCTAATTGAAAAAATTGTACACGAATTGAGAAAACTGACCACGGAAAAACTAACCATTGTATCTGGACTCTATAAACCAGAATCCGAGGATTATAATTAAAATTTTAGACGAAAGTCTAATTAATATAATAATAATAATATAAGTTGTATCTTTTTTCTTTTCGATAAAAATTTTCTTGCATACCGGGGCACACCCGCTTTGAGTGGGTCCCGCGTGTCCATGGGGGATAAGGGTAAAGTTTTCTGTTTATATTTGCCAGAAGAATTTGGAACAGGAACTATTCATTCGGTTCGCCTGGACGGTCTGTCTTTTGGTAAACCCCCTGGTTCCTGCCCTAATTCCTGTCTTAATATGTATTTGGTATTTTTTTTTTCTTTGATCGTATGTTTAATTTCGGATTTGCTTTAGTCTCGATTGAATTGTAGGTGATCGTTGATTTTTGCAAAAGACGTCATGGCCAAAAGCTCGTTCAAGCTCGAACATCCTCTTGGTACGATCTGTGTAGTAGTCCAGTCGCCGGTTGAAAAATTAATAATAATTTCGTCTGATTTGGATTATGCTTGTTCGAGTTTCAGTTTTTTTTTTGCTACGCTGTGTGACGATTCAATGCCTTTCGGTACATCGTACGAAATTGAGTTTGGCTTGAATATGTGATGACTGATGATTAATTCGGATAAGGAAATTTATTTGCCGTTTGGTCAACATTGTTTTTCATCTCAGAATTTTGAGGTTTGCATCAATGTTTAGCTTATGAAAACCTGCTGAAATTATCTATATGTTGGGTTCTATATAAAGATTCATAATTTTGAATTTTAGGGTTATGAATTTGTGTGGAAGGAAGACTTGTTACCATTAACTGTTGAGCAGTGGTTGCCATCTTAATCCATTCATTCATGTTCTCACAAATTTTATTACTTTAATGGCCATAACGTGCCCAAGATGCAGTGGTGTGTATCCTCCTGTATGAACTTCAGCCTTTTGGTGATTGCATTCGGATATCATCTGTTATGTACCCCTTTGGAAAGAAACTGAAATGTCTTTGATCAGCCTTGAATTTTGTTCGCATAGTAATATTTTGATAGTCTCTCTTACATCTGACTGAATTGGTTCATATTTCTTGCTTTTGGGTGTTGAAATACTATTAATACCGGTTGTAACATATTGCAGAGAGGCGTCAGGCTGAAGCTGCTCGTATCAGAGAGAAATACCCTGACAGAATTCCGGTACTCAACAATTTCAATTTGATCTCTGTATACTATTCGCTGTTACTGTCTAAGAAAGAACTATTTTGATATCTTATATATCTCCTGCAATGTAGGTTATTGTGGAGAAGGCGGAGAGAAGTGACATACCAGACATTGATAAGAAAAAGTGAGTATACCTATTTAGTATTATGGCCGTGTGAGACTTGTTTTGCATTCTCTCACCTATCAGTGTTCACCTTTCACCACATAAGCATTATATGTGTATTCCATTTAGCATAAATTAAATGAAAATTTGACAAACATTAAATTTCAAACTTGTTTTAGAAACTTTGTACAAGTTTTACCAACTTACATGCTTTTGCTTTTGAGATAAAAGTCGGATCTGATTCGGACCTTGTACGTCCATGTTGTAGATATCTGGTTCCTGCAGATTTGACTGTTGGCCAGTTTGTTTATGTGGTCCGAAAAAGAATTAAGCTCAGTGCTGAAAAGGCCATATTTATCTTTGTCAAGAACGTCCTCCCACCTACTGGTAAGGAGAATCTAATACACGATCCCTTTTCTTTTTATGCATAGCTAAATCGCATTCGTTTTTTTAAAAATGCGTGTGATCTGCGTCACTGCAGCTGCGATGATGTCTGCAATTTATGAGGAAAATAAAGATGAGGATGGATTCTTGTACATGACTTACAGTGGGGAGAATACATTTGGATCCTTCTGAAACACAAAGGACTCTCTCAAGCCTCCAATCCATGATGTGTATATATATTACCAACAATCTGTAAATTTGCTTTAATCATCTTTCCAAATGCTACTTGCTCCAAAGATTTTTTATTTGGGAATCTTGTCTGACTCTATAACAGTTCATGGTTATTCTGTAGTCCTTTAACAATATTATTTGTCTTCACTTTTGTTCGTCTAAATTTTATATTTTGATCAGTTTAGAAATCTTCGAATATGATTTTGTAACCGATCATTTATTTTAATTTTGATGATTGAAAAAAAATTGTATTTTAAATTCATTTTTAATGCTGAGATTTTTTGGGGTGATGAATGCATTATCCATCCAATTTGATCACTTGTTTAGATTTTTTTTCCAGATGTGAGAAGGATAAGTGCCAAGTAGGGATTGTACAATGTCCGGATCAAAAGTTCTAGGAGAAATCGGATTAGTCGGTGTCCATAAGTTGCCTACAAGCATCGCAACATCGGGTCCCTATGAGTATTGCTGTGTGGTAGTATATAGTCCATCTGCAACATCAGCGTTGAAGTCAGTCTCAACATTTTCAATAGGCTAATGAGATGTAGTGGTGTACGTTGACGTAGAATGAGGTCGAGTAAGTGTCTGCATTGAGAATATGCACTGCAAAGCCAGGGATAGGCCACCAATCCACTTCCATATTCTCGGATCTAGGAATGTAATGAATAGATGTGGACCCACATGATTCCATTAGACACTTGATGCAACAGACAAGTTCCACATGCACTGGATCCTTTCGTCTGCCAATAAGAAGGTCGATGGCTGCCTTGCTATACGAAAGGATTAGGAGTTAATGAGGATTGAAATTACATGCAATCATTAGGCCATGATATAGAGCCCAAAGTTCAGCTGTTAGAACTGCACAACAGCCTAGATTGAGTTGAAAACTCACAGTCTGACTGGAAGTAGCCGGTTTGACCATACCCCCACATGCTGCTATTTTGGTATGACGGCATATAGCTGCACCGACTGTAAGAGATAAATCCCAGCTATGCATAGGATCAGCCAGGGATGGTAAAAGTTCAGCCGTGTGCTGATAGGGGCGTTGAACTCCAAAAAAGTCTTTAGTGGCACTTATGGTCATGAATTCCATGAAGTAGCGGAGAATAGATATAGCTACACTGTACACAGATAAAGAGCATCCATATTCCTTGGAAAAGCTCCTCGTTACGATGCATCCAGATCTTCCAACAACCTATAACAAACAAAACTGGCCAATTGAACTTGGGGTTAGTCATTTTGAAGGAAAACCAGTCGATAAGTTCCTGAGAGCAAAAAATGTAGCTGGAATAGAAGGGAGGATATGAAGCCAAACACGACGACTTCTGGTACAGTCCCGCAAAACATGTAGGGTAGTCTCGTTATCGCCGCAAAAGGAACAAGCAGCTAAGTCAGAGGTGTGTCAACGATAATGTTCCCAATTGGTCCATAGAGCTCCCTACAACGCTTTCCAAAGGAAGAGTTTAGCAGCTTTCGGAGCTCTGATAGTCCAAAGTTGATGCCAAGGTAGAGTATAGGAATTAGATGTAGACGAAGAGACCAAATATTCCATGGCTGACGAACACGAGAAATGGCCAGTAGAGGTGAGAGCCCAAGCTCGACGATCCTGGCCAGCAGTGTTTAGGAGAGGAGGAACTGTGAGCACTCGCTTAACGCAGTCCAATGGAAGCCATTGAGAAAGTTTATCAACATCCCAAACACCTGCGGGGGAGGAAAAATGAGCTAAAGGACATAGTAGAAGATATTTAGGAACGAGAAATAAAGCCTGAGAGAGAAGAGGACGATCAAACGGAAAACAGGAATCCATCCAAAAACGAATTATGGTTCCGTCTCCTATTATCCATCGGGAATTCTGTTGAACTGTGGGGAAATGTTTTGAAATGCTGCGCCATAAATGAGACCCCCGGGAGCGAGCTAGGCGAGGATGAGAAAGATCATTTCCAATGTTATGTTTGGCCCGAAAAAGATCTTTACACAACTTTGTAGATCCATCAAAAAGTTCCCATGCAAGCTTTAGCGTGAAGACCTTGTTTACATCTTGAAAACGACGAAGACCAAGACCTCCTGTGGCTTTGCTTTGACACACCTTAGACCAAGCGATAGGCGGAGATGTGGCACCCTCCAAGTCACCCCTCCAAAAGAAAGAACAGAGAACTTGATCAAGCTCTCTACGTGAAGATATGGGGAATGAAGAGGATTGCATTTGATATAGAGGAATAGCTGTAAGAATGGATTTGCATAGCACAAGGTGACCCACCATGAAAATCCGTCTATACTTCCAATAAGAAACATTCTTTTTCATCTTAACCAGAACATCCATATGTATTGAACGGGAGATTCGGGAATGAAGAATTGTGGTACTCCTAGATACTTTTCGAGGTTGCACACCTGGCGAATCTCCAATAGTTGTTCAATCGCCATGGCTTGAGAAGAATTTACATTCTTTGAGAACCAAACAACTAATTTATTTGGATTGACTGTTTGGCCCGATGAGAAAATATTCTGAGCACTTCAAGGATAACATTGGCTTGAAATGTCGAAGCTTCTGCAAAAAGGATCAAGTCATCAGCAAACATGAGATGAGAGAGTTTGAAGCGCCCTCTACCAAATTTGAGGGGCTTCCAAAAACCACTGCTACATTAATTAAATGAGACAGTCTTTCCATGCATAACACAAAAAGATAAGGGGATATAGGGTCTCCCTGACGAACTCCTTTCCTGGGGCTAAATGTTGGGCCTCTCAAGCCCTCCCATAAGACCTGAGTGGAACTCGTATGGAGGGATGACATAATCACCCTATGAAGGTAGTTGAGAATATGGGCCTCCCTAAGAGTTTCATCTATGAAACTCCATTCGACCTTATCAAAGGCTTTAGCAAGATCAATTTTGATAGCCATGTATCCGGATAGCCCTTTACTGTAGCGCATGGTATGAATGGCTTCCTACACAGCAATGATATTCTCCGTGATATGTCGACCCTGTAAAAAACTTGATTGAATTTGTGAGATAAGCAAAGGCATAACGGCCTTGAGCCTATTAGCAATAATTTTAGTGACTATCATTGAATTAATGGTAATCAAGCTAATAGGTCAAAAATGCTCGAACCGCTCGGGATGTGGACATTTAGCTAGAAGTGTTATCATCCCCTGATTAGAAGAGGGAGGGAGAACGCCATCTGCAAACACCTGATGCACAACACTCAAAAGAGATTGAGAAATGATGGACCAATTATGCTGATAAAAACTACTATAGAAGCCATCTGGTCTGGCTGCCTTGTCGAGGTTCATCTCACTCGGGCCTGTTTTAATTCTAAGTTGGTGACCTGTGAAGAGAGAAAAGTAATGTGAGTAAGAGATAAAGAAGGAATACTACCTATAATAGGAAATAAGGGTGAGGAGGAAGGAGAATCTCCCTGTAGTGGACCAAAAATATTCTCAAAATAACGGGTGAATTCCAAGACAATGGTAGAACGATCCGAACATCAAGTACCCTCCCGAATTTGAAGCGTCTTTGTGGAGATGTGTTTTTTCCTCTCTCGTTGGAGAGCATGAAAATAACTTGTATTTCGGACCCCAAAAGACACCCAATGACATCGAGTTGTTTGCCTTCTAAGCAATTCTTCTCGCATAAGACTATTCTCAAGTTCCTTACGGATAGAAAGCTCAAGATTTCTCAGATACAGAGTGGACTTTCACGCTGAACATCTTTGAAGTCCGGCGAGACAACTAGACAGATGACGCTTTTGCTTGAAGATATTCCTGAAATAATAGTTCTTCCAGTAATCAATATTGTTCTGCAAAACAGATAAAGCATCAACTAGATGAAGATCCAATCTCCAATGCTGAGATATCCAATCCAACCATTCTGGATGGACTTCCCAAGCACGATAATATCGAAACGGTCGTGGACCATTATTAGAGCTATGTTGCAAAGCAACTGAAACACAAAGAGGTGAGTGATCAGAGAAAATTCTTTGTAAGTGTGTAACACGACTAGAGGGAAAAATTGCGAGGTATTCCTCGTTAACAAGTGCCCAATCAATTCTTTCGTGCACTCTTCCTCGAGCCCATGTGAAACAGGGTCCGAAAAAGCCAAGGGAAACAAGATTGGCTTGATCCACCCAGGACTTGAAGTGTCGGATGTAGACAAGAAAGTACGTCGCATGTTCGTAGATAAGAGTTGAAGCGGGCAGCGAGATATGCAGACTAAGAACTGGAGAGGCATCCAAGTGAGGATTGACCTCCAAGTTTATCATCCCGATGCAAAAAGGCATTGAAATCGCCCAGAGCTAGCCATGGAAGAGTGGTGTCCCCTGCAATCAAAGAAAGTTTAGGCCAAAGAAGCTTCCTAATACAGGGATTGGGGGAACCATATATGGCAGTAAGATTAAACATAAAAGAGTGATGATAAGGAATGCTCATATGGATGTATTGCCAATCAACTTGCGGGATGGATATATGAACAACATCACGCGATAGTACCCAAATACCGCCAGAAAAACTATGAGCCTCTACTCTAAATTAGGTGTTAAAACCATGTGCAATCCTACGAATGGTCGAATCTGCAAGAGCACCATTAATACGAGGTTCTAAATAATAATTATGCTAGGATGATGAGTTCGGATAAGATCAATAAGAGTTGCAAAGGTGGAAATATTTCTCATCCCTTGAGCATTCCATGCTACAATGCGTAAATCCATAAAAAGGGGAGGGAAGTTGCAAAAATGAAAAGACCCTATTGGTCAGAGATTTTTTCCCTGAACCGAAAGTCAGTAACTGATTCCAGTGGTTGTTGCGGGGCCCCTGGCATTAGAGTGTTGGATGAATTATCTAACCCCTGCAATTCCATGATGGAATCAACTGAAGATGGTTGCAAAGTGATATCTTGTCTCCTGACATGGAAGCCAAGTCCTTCCAAGGATTTGGTGACAACATCATGCGGTGAAGACTTCATAAATGTACCTGCAGAGACAGAGGTCAACGGGTGAGGAAGTATTACTGCTGTATGGGACTGGCCTGAAGGAGAGTCTGTATGAGAAACGGTGGAGCTGTTGACTGCGGTGGAGATGGCCGAGTAGAAGGCCTGAGAGAGTCTGTTAGTAACTGAATTAGCCACTGGTTTGGGCTTTGAAGCAGGCAGAGCGGAGGATGTTGGGTCAGAGGTCCAAGATGTGTCATTCTGAGCAGGGATATTTTTATGCTTGCTGTTGGACCTCTGAAAGTTGATCCTACGGATGAAGGGGGATTTTGGGGCGCCGTCAATTAAAACCAATCCAGTGGGCTTAGAGGATGGGCTCGGGCAGCCACTGGACTCAGAATCCTCCTCAGATTGTAGTACAAAGAAGCGAGATTTTGATGTAAGTGCAGTAGCTGCATGAAGCTGGGATTGGGCATTGACTGGTTTTCTACTTTTCTTTGAGACGAGCATCCATGGCCCAGCCTGGGTTAAGTCTTCTATTTCAGGAAATTGAAGGTGAGGCGGCAATTGATTGAACGATGTACGTGCTCCCTGTTCAACGGTCGTACTTCCACGATTAGGCACTACATCAGTTGGTGCAAAATTTGAGGAATGGACAGCTGATGGGGGCAGATTTACCAGAGTAGATGTATCGTATTATGAACTGGTTGGCGCAAAGACTCATTTTCCAAATTGGAATTACCCACTGGTGCAGAAACACAATTTTCTGGTACTGAGCCGCTCTGATATGTGAAGGACGGGCAAGTTTCCAGGGAATGTCCAAGACGAGCACAAGCAAAGCAGATGTCATGTAAATCTTCATATTGGACTGGATAATCCTTGTTGTCAACGGAGACGGAAAGAGTGAGAGGTTGACGAAGGTCCATTCGAACTGTTATACGAGCAAAGAGACCACGACTTTCAGACAGTGTGTGCTCATCGGCCTTAAGATACACTCCTATTGGCTTAGAAATCTCCTTCAGGACGTCAGCACGGTAGTATTGAGGAAGCAAATCGAGCACACAAATCCATGCTGCCACTGCGTCAATATGATCTGCACGGGTATCAAAATCTCAGTGCCACGGAAAAACACGGAGGTAATGGCCGAAAATGGTATGTGGTCCTTCATACAAGGCCCTGTTGTAATCCACAATGCTGGAGCAACGCAAAAGATAGAACCCTCAATCAATATCAATCAATTTCAGTTCTCCCTAAGGCTTCCAGTACATAATTAGGACTCCTTAAAAGTGCTTGATATCTTATGTAACGTCCCAGTGGCTTGATTATCAAAGTATTTGTCATATTCTGCTCGAATTGTTGCTGAACCTTCTTGCTGAAGGATATTGAAGGCCGAATTCCAGTGTGTGAGTGGATAGCATCATCAAGTCCAACTTTAATCTCCTGGTGCCAATGGATTTGCTCCTTGGATAATAGAAATTTAAAGGATGGGGCCGCTGCAACAGGCTGTTCCTGTTTTGAAGCAAGGTCTGGGATCGAGATTTCATCCTAAACATGCATGTTTTTTACTTTTTTGGTTGTCAATCCTTCCAAGAGAGAAGGAAACTGGTGGTCCATAGTCATCACACTATCTTCCATAGCAAAAGAAGTGGTTTTTCTTTTTCTTTTCTTTTTTAAAAAAGTAAATTGAAGTACAGCACAGAGTGGAGGAGGAAGGTCCTTGTTTAGATTTTTGTATTCATTTATAGTTGAGTTATGATCAATAAATGGGACCCAAAGTCAATATCCATAGTTTGTACGTTATCCAAAAAAATATCCGCAGTTTGTAAACATCGTTGAGTCATAATTGCTTATTAGATTTTAGGAGTCCCAGCGTGAGAAACATATTTTGTTTGTTTGCACTTCATATGTTAAACTCATGCATAATTTGATAGTCAACTAGCCACGTTCGTAATTTTGGTCACACTAACACCATAAGGTCAAAATATTTATTTTCTGACTTGTTTCAGATTCGTCTCTGAAACAAAAAATTATTTAATTATCATAAAATGGGACTTTAATTTCTTATATATATTAAGTACGTTTGGTAGTGATTTGAAATTTGATTAAATCTTAATAATTTTTTTTATCACGTTTTATCATTTGTTCGGTGGTATTTTTAAATTTTCAGGCCTTGCTCTTTAAACTCTCTGAACCGAGAAATTCTTGATAAAACTTGACATTATAACCTCGCTCGCTTCCAGGGATTCCTCAACTCTCGGTCGAGAATCATCTGCCAAGGTAAAATTCAGTCTTCAATTGGTTAAGGCTTATCTATTTTGGGTTTGCTATCTTCTTGTCTGTCGTGATTTGAGTTCTACTTTTCGGTTTGGGTTAGGGCTTCTTGATTTGGGTTGTATTTCGCAGCCAAAGTGTGAGTGTTGAATCTATGACAGAAGTGTGAGTGTTGAATATGTGACGGAAACGCGAGCAAAGTTGAGTTCAGAAGAGGAAGCTGTCAATTTTATCACTTGTTTGCACTGAAACAGGAATTCTTTCAATTTTACTGATTATTCAAATCTGGAGTTGCTGCATTTTTTCTTGAAGAACCATATATCTTAGGTGTTGTATTTTTATCAATGAAATTTAAAAGATGTATTCATGGAATGTTAAAATTCTGCACGGTTAAAAAATGTATTGTTAGTTTCTGTTTCTCATCAACTATATTATATTTTTGTTGTATGTGGATACAAAGATTCAGTTAGTCATTCTCCTTATCTTTATCTATGAGTTTCTAGGGGAACAAGAGGATGTGGAGAGTAGAAACAAACGTAGAAGACTAGAACCAAAATATAGCATGACTAATAAGTAGTACAGACAGGTTGAGTCAAGGGCGGACCAATGCAGGGGCGGGCCCGGGCTCTAGCCCGGGCTCGATTTCGGTCCGCCCCAGAATTTTTTTGGCCCAGCCCACACGGCCACACCACAGATTCGAAGAGGGCGGCTGCGCAGCAGCGGTCAGCACTGGAGTCTGGAGTTGTATCTGTTTCAGCAGCATATCCTATTTCTGGAGTTAGCCACAACGCACCGGCAGCGGAAGCACCAGTCTTGCTACTCTTTATCCTTCACAGTATTAACATGTCAGTTTTAGTTTTGGTTGAGTGTTTACCTGTTTCTTTTATTCTTACAACTTGTTTATTTCTTCAAATATCACTCACATTAGGTGAGTTCTGAATTCTGATACATAGAAAGAGATGGATGGAAGTTTCGGCATATGATTTTGATACATAGAAAGTGTAAATGAGGACTTCTAGCAAACAGGTTGAATGCATCAACGTCTGGTGTTGCCAACTTGCAAAATTTGGTCTGGTTTTTGTGGAATTCGGTCATACTATTGTTTTTTTCATCTCTATGAATGAT
>JAOYMZ010000100.1:0-10324 GCA_025802335.1 Pinguicula primuliflora | reverse complement strand
CATATCCAACAAAAACACATTTCAATGCACAGGCTTCTAGTTTAGTACGATGAATCTTCGGTATGTGGACAAAGACAAAATACCCAAACACCCTAGAGGGAGTAGTGAGATACGAGGGTAGCTTAGTATGAGCCGAGAGAGCCTCGAGCGAGTTTCGCAACTGCAGTCCTTTTGTGGGGAGACGATTGACCAAATAAGTTGCAGTGGCGATGGCCACAGGCCAAAAAGAAGACGACACCCCTGAATCAAGCATAAGGGCACGAGTAATTTCCAAGAGAATTTAATTTTTACATTCTG
The DNA here is from genome assembly GCA_025802335.1 of Pinguicula primuliflora. NCBI lineage: Eukaryota > Viridiplantae > Streptophyta > Magnoliopsida > Lamiales > Lentibulariaceae > Pinguicula > Pinguicula primuliflora. The sequence continues at coordinate 10,027 of JAOYMZ010000100.1, read as the reverse complement.
CAATACCATTTTGTTCAAGTGTGTAAGGGCCAGTAGTCTGATGGATCGACCCCTTTTCTGAGAAACAACTTGATAATTGACTGTTGACAACCTTACCTCCGTTATCCGTACGAAAAACTTTCATGCGGGCCCCAAATTGATTTGAGATCATTTGATAAAACATGGGAAATTTTTCCTTAACATCAGATTTTTGTTTCAGAAAATAAATCCAGCACATACGTGTGCATTCATCCACAAATAACAGAAAATACTTAAAACCATTTCCACCCACGACAGGGGCAGGTCCCCAGACATCGGAATGTATGAGTTCAAAAGGTTTTTCAGAGCGAGATAAGCTGCTAGGAAAGTGTGTGCGATGAGTCTTAGCATGTGCACAAGAATCACACTTAATGGAAAAACAGCTTAAACTAGGAAATAAATGTTTAAGATAACCATCAGAAGGGTGTCCTAAACATTTATGCCATAAACATCCCTTCTGATCTGAAACTGCTGCCAGAGAGTGCCATGGAGTTACTTCATCAACAAAGTACAGCCCATTTCTCTCAGTACCACGCTCAATGATCGCCCTCGTCCGGATATCCTGTAACACACAGAAGGAGGGATACATTAAAACAATACAGTTCAATTCTTTCGTGACGTGGCTAAAAGATAGTAACTTGTGAGACAATGAGGGTGCAAGGAGACAATTAGATAGCTTAAGAGTGGGTGTTATCTCAATAATGCCCCCCTTTGTTACTAGTAGCAATTCTCCATTCACCGTTTGGATCATTTTCTTCTTGGGGACTTGCAATCTTTTAATATCAGAAGGGTCATACGTCACAGTGTCAGTAGCTCCGCAATAAAAAATCCAATTATCTGATTTTTGACAAGCTCCAAGAAAGGCGCACGAACTTTCATCTTTAAGAGTACCAAAACATCCGTCAGAAAAATACTTCGGGCCATTTAACGAAAAACCTGCATCTGATTTTATTTTCCTGCTTATTTTTATTAGTGGCCCATCAGAACCACTTTCCGGCCCACCCTGTGTTCTATTTATCTGTGGTCTGCAACATTTCTTCAGCCCAGAATTTTGTCTCAGCCCAGAAGCATTCTCTGACCTGTAATTACATAATAAAGGAGCCAATTTATTAAATCCTTTATCAATACTTGAGCCGAAGGTTCGAGATGTCTCGCCACGTTGAATTGCACTATCTCCTCGTTGAGATCTTGTCTCCTCCATTCGATTCACCTGCTGATCGGTATTCTGATGTCGCTGCTGCTGGTGGTCTTTATCGGTCCATCGCCTACCAACGCCGATCGCTGCAGTGGCCTCAGCATCGTTTTCATTCTCCAGCCCTTCTCTCATGGCGACAGTAGCTCTTCGGGGCCAGTTGCTGGAGGGCTCTCCTCCCTCGTCCTCGTCGATTCCCTCCACCAGCTCGGTAGCAATCACGATAGATGTGCCCCTAAATACGACAATTGTCGCAAAACCTTGTCTCTCGCCGGAATGATGAGTCACACCCAGATCTGGGGTTTTCTAACCGATCGGTCGCTGAGCCGTCGGGTAGGTAAGATGAAACTGGCCGTCGGGGGGTCTGTGGGCTGTGAGAACTCCCGTGGCTACCAGACCCATAGTTGACATCTCCAGTGGTTCGGGTCACCTGTTCGTTGTTCGGGTCATAGGTTGACCCACCTCCCAACCTGCTTACAGTGGCTGGTTGCTGAAGGTCTAGACCCGATCCGATTCTAGATCCAGATGTCGTGCCCGGTCCTGGTTTCTACCCCGGCCCGAGGATGTGGCGTCGGGCAGCCTCTTGCCGGACAATTCCATATGCTTCGTCCATATCAGGTAATTTCCATTCTCTCAACACATCTTGCACAATATCATCAAACACATTATCCAGGCCAGACAAGAACTTAAATAATCGATGTTCTTCTTGCAGTGTATTGAATTGCAGAATGTCTTCAGGATCAGTCATGGGGTTTGGACGTCTTCTGTCCACCTCCATCCACAAATTCTTACTTTGACTGTAATAATCCTTGATTAGCATCTCACCTTGCTTCAAGTTATCTGCTCGTGTGGTAAGACTGTAAATCAGTAAATTATCTTCACTAGACTGGTATGTTTTCACCAACCCTTTCCATAGCTCCTGTGCCGTGGGGAAATTCGTATATTGTCTTCTAATGCTTCGATCGATAATCTTCGTAATCCACTCGTATACTTGCAGGTCGCATTCCCACCAGGATTGATAGATCTCCTTCCTTTGGTGGCGGGGGTTCTCCCGTGATGCGGTTGATTCGCCCCCTGCTGTCAATTGCCATCTCTATGCATCTTTTCCACATAACGTAGTTATGGTTGTCTAACTGGACGTCAAGGACTACGTCCGCCTTGTAGCCATTTCCGGTTTGTCCCATTTGACACTCGGTTGTGGCCAATTGATCGTCCTTCTTTGCCATGAGCGATTTGAGTTGCTCACTCAGAATTCTGGCTTCCTCTGCGAGAGCGGCCATTTTTGTCATCGTCCCTTTTTCTCCTCCGGTAGATGACGAAATGCGAGAATCAAATTCCCAGCTCCGATACCATAAAGGAATGAACAAGAACACACAAATTTACGTGGTTTGGGATGAATCCCTACTCCACGAGAAGAATTCTTCCGTTTGTTTTTGTTCACTTCTTTTTTCGTACTCCTTTACATTACACCATACACATATTTATAGAGTATCACTATATATGTTTTCCTCTTTTCCACCACATTAAATGTCCATGCATCTTATTTTCAAGGCCTCCCGCCCCATCCTCCACAATTTAATGCTCTTGTCTGGCAGCCACATGTTGCATCTTATTTTCAAGGCCAGGAGCCCCATCCTCCACAATTTAATGCTCTTGTCTGGCTGCCATAATTTAATGTCGTTGACTAACATGGTTTCTCCTTTTCTCAAACATGGTGTATGGATCATTGACACGTGAGCTTCAAGTCACATGTGCAATGACTTGAAGCTAATGCACAAATGGACAGTGGCAAAACAATCCCTCACGATAAAATAAGTTGATGGTGGGTTTTGGTAAATGTCTCAAACATAGGAGATTGCTCCTTGAGTAGTAAACTTGATCTAAAAAATACTCTGCATATTCCCTGTTTTATATTTAACCTCCTATTCATGTCTAAACTCAGTATCGCCTCTCAAGCCTTTCTCACCTTTTTCCATTTTTTGTCTGGTGCAGGACCTTCAATATAGGAGTGTCCTGGCCATGGGGAAGGAGTTACAAGGTCTTTACATTTTGGAATCATCTTCCGACAAAAAGAACCTTCTGCTGCCCTCGATAGTTCAGCCCTCAACTCCTATTTTGTTTGCAAACCCTATGTATTGTAAATCAAATATTTTGAACAATTCTGAAGATTCTCTATTATGGCACAATAGAATTGATCATACTCCGCAACATGTTCTCAAACTACTTTCGTTTGTTAAGGTCCCGTTTGGTTTGGTTTATAACAATGTATTTTGCAATCCTATATATTGTGTACTACACCACCATAGACCATTTGGTTACCGATTCATTACGAGCTGACCTGACTATGTAATCAACCGGATTGTGCATTTTGACAGATTCTAATCAATCGGTGGGCTTGATATTAAATTATTGACCGATTTATAAAATTTTCATAAAATACTGATACACCCCTAGAATTCTAAAATTTACAATGTGCAACTATATATGTTCAAGTAGCTTCTAGGGTACACGATTTATCTCACTTAAAAACCCATGTGACATTAAAACATTAAGAAAAAAATAAACTAAAGGTCACGTGACCTGAAATTTCCTCTTATTCAAAGAAAGAGCAAATCGTGAATTATATGGCCTTTTCTCCACCTCACGATGCACAGCGACGGACACTCCATCCACCTCTATGCACAGCAACAGACACCATCCGCTACCCGTCACGAGATTACGGAACACGCAGACGTTATTAAAAAAATGATTGCAACTATCGTATTTGATAGAAGAATTGTATTTAAACACCTCCAACTATTGAGGAATCCAATTGTTGGTTTTCTTCGTTAATTTTTTGGCCCCCAAATCGTAGTAATATTAATTGTCGTCATAAAATAAAGTTTAGCATTTCGAGTTTTTAGAGTTTGGGTTCATCATATAAGATTTTAGTTTTTCGGCAGCGAAGCCGCCATAATATTAATTGTTGTCGTTAAATAAAGTTTAAAATTTCGGATTTTTAGAATTTGGGTTCATCATATAGGATTTTAGTTTTTTCGGCAGCAAAATCGCCGTAATATTAATGGTTGTCGTTAAATAAAGTTTAACATTTCCCAATTTTAGAGTTTGGGTTCATCATATAGGGTTTTAGTTTTTCGGCGGCGAAGTCACAGTAATATTAATCGTCGTCGTTAAATAAAGTTTAGAATTTTGGGTTTTTGGAGTGTGGATTCATCATATAGGATTTTAGTTTTCCGGCGGCGAAGCCGCTATAATATTAATTGTCGTCGTTTTGGGTTTAGGGTTTAGGGTTGTTCAAAGAAAGAGCAAATCGTGACCCGAACACACATGAGACCCGAACTAAGCGTAAACGGTTGGGCTCGTTTCTTCTTCATGGGCTCGTGACCCGAGTGTTGGGCCAGTCCAATTTCTTTCCCCTTTGTTCTGAATTCTATCATAGTATCAGAGTCGATAATGGTCTAACGATCGGAAAAAATAAGCCCTGTATACGCTTCCGGTCTTCTAAAAAAATTCTTCGGTGTAGAGTTCAAGTCCGATAGGGCTTGCCTAGTCGGACTTGAGAGGGAGTGCTAAAGAGTTCTTGTCCCACAACGAAAGTGTAAGTATGAGAGAAGTTGTTTAAGTAGGAATTGTGGGGAGAACCTATCACTTTGGGTTGAAAGTTTTAATGGTGACACTCACATTCCTACCAAACTAACCTCCCACACCTGCACACACGAAACCCGAACTGACCGTAAATGATCTTGCTCACTTCTTCTTCATGAGTTGGTGACCCGAGATTTGGGATAGCCCAATTTCTTTCCCATTTCTTCTAAATTCTATTAGAGGTTCACTCCACCCCAAGTTTTCTTATATAAAAGCTTTATGTAAAGTACATCTAATTGTTTAAGCTCAATTCGAGTTCCTGCCATCTCAAAATCAGAAAGGATGCCTGTTAATATCCACGAACTGCATGATATGAGTATGGGATTTCTCAGTCAGTCTGTGATCGTGAGTCCAATGCCAGCAGGATGCATTAATTATTTCTATTGTATCTTCCATCCTCTCGAAATCAAAACGGACTTAGTGTCTCTCTTTCAAGGTGTATCATACTGTTGCACCCAACGCTGCCTTTAGGACCTGCTGCCATGTCTTGTTTGCAACGCAATTTGGAAAAGTTTGTAGCTTTGCAACACAGACATCAACTGTCGTGTGGATCTTCATATGTCCAACCATGATGCTATCGTGTCTCACGTCTCCTGGGTATGCTCGCATGTCAGAAATAAATGTGCTACGGTTTCTTATGTTGTTCCACACCACACACAACGGCAAACTCGTTCTGATGGTAGCTATCCGCCCTTGCAGCAACCGCCACGCAAATAGTTTGTACTCTTTTATGTATCAGAAGATAGTTTGTTGTTATATGCAGAAGAAATAATAAACTTACCTGATGCTTCCCTGTCCAGGTCCAGTCCTCGTCTTCATTCAGCTGGTGGGCAGTGAGGAGCTCCTGCGACATTTGCAGTCGCTCTTTCTCCCATGATCTCAATAGTCGTCTGAAATGGAGATCATGGGAGGAAGAGCGACCATTGGGGATATTGGCTATCTGTTGATCGCCTACGGGGTGCCTTATAGATCGACATGAAATATATCGTGGAGGCTAGTGAGGGTTGCTTTCAGCTGCGTGATTCTTCCTGCAAATGACAGGTAGCTATTCTCACATGATAACAACTTCTCTTCCATCTTCTTCAAAAGTTTTTTCCATCTGCATCCTCCATCATCAAACTCAACCCTTCAACCACAATAAGGAACAACACTGGGCATAATGAATCACTTTGGTGCAACCTGCATTGCTGTTTGAATTCATCTACGGTACTTTCGTTCAATACTACTACCTCTCGTGCTGTAGATATACACTCTTCAATCCATTTTCTGCAGAACTTAAATTTTGCCCAAAAGTATGCATATTACATTGCCTTAACATTCCTCTCATTCTACGCAACTTATGGTGCAAGACAAAGCCCTTAGATCCAGTGATCTGGAGTTCACTCCATTCTTTCATTACGAATTCTTCAAACCCCTAGTCTCCCTTTTAGCTTATTGTATTCAGTAACTTTAATCCCTGTTAATGTATTTATGGAACAAGGTGGCAGATGTTTTTTTTTTGACAAATTGCATGTTATGCTACATTGAAAGAGAGCTATAATAAACACTAATCTGATGCACGCCACTGAATATTGTTATCAGTCTACCACCGTCAGAAGTAGAATAAATCCCTCAATATCAACTGATAAAAATCACAGTACAAAACAAGGTCGGAAAATTTACATACACAATATAGATAAACAGAACTGCAAAGAGGAACATAAGAAGCACAGTTAGTTCAAAACTAGGAGAACATAAGAACTTATGAAGTATCTTGCAGATGTTGCTTTGCTCTACCCTGCACCAAGGAAAAGAGAAGACAGAGTTCTATAACTCGTTTGAATTGTTACTTTTACAACAAAGTCACAACCTATGCTGTTTATGATTCTGCGTAAACGTCCACATTTCTGGATCTCGGTCCCGAAAAATCATGTCTTGCAGTCTGGTGACTTAAAACAACTCAAACAATGCGAAGGAGAAAAGATCTTGGGATACTGGCAGTATAAAATGATAGGCGATAAAAATAACAGGAACGCAGATAATGTTGAGGCAAATCTCAAGTTATATAATACCGTTAAGCAAACAAAAATATTCATCAGATTAGAAAAAAGTGTAATCATCTGCTCATGTAATCATCTTACTTACCATAGCAAATACAAGTTTGAAAGTGTTAATCAGTGTCTTCTCAAGCTCAATGATTGCCTATTTGTTAACGGTTACTCCTCTTCCTCCTCCATAGCATTGCTCTTGCCCTTCACATCCCCTAACTTTTGATCTATCTTCTTCACAGCCTCCAAATGCTTTCTCAGCATACGGACCTCCTTGATGTAATAATGGATTCTGTCTATCATCAACCCGAGGAACAGAGCAAATCCTGTGCAGAAGGGAAATTTTCATTCAACCAGAAAGCAATTTCATTACAATAATCCCTAATTCTACCCAAAAAAAAGGATGTTCAAGCAACACGCATATACTGGTGAAAAAAATGCTTGCAATTGCAACTAAGATAAAATCTCTTGATATATAGGAGTCAAATAATGTAAACCATCATATGGATTTATAAGGTCAATTTTTAATCACAATCCAATAACAGCTTACCATAACACAATACCCACTTCCTATTTACCTAAATATAATCTCCGCAATAAAACTATGGATCTAAAAATGATAACAGGGGACAAAATAGCCAAGGTAAGGATGATCGAAGATGCCGCATATTTACCCAAAAGAGACGCTTCGAGAAGCTGATAGGCTAAGATAACCTGATCCGTCGGATTGACGCCACCTTCCTCGGATCGATTCTGTATACTGGAGATGTTAAACAGAAGTGACGCCATAACCACAAACAAGGTCCCCCCTGCGGTGGATGCCACCACAGGACCCCGGCCCTGCTTCAGTCTGTCAAGTAAAATCAATAGTGGCTTCCTCAGAGGCGTTCGGAAAAGAAGCAACAAAATCACCGCCACTTCCCCGGCAACCAGAGAATAAAGAGGCTGAATCATCTTCTCCGGCGGTTTGTCAGGAAATTTGATGGGCTTTTTACGTGAAAAGATGTTCGATCAGGTTGAGTATGAAAACTGAGTATCAGAAGGATGGTATAAAATCGAACAACTACCAGAGAAAAAGCAAGACACTTGAATCACAACAACGAAAAGAATCTAGGGCGGAAAACGGCGAAAAAGGGTGGGTGGGGGCCGTAAAAAGAAAATGAAAGTTCAATTTTGATTGCATTTTGGGATTTGAATTTAAAAATACAATTTTAACTTCTAATTTTTGAGTTGATTTACGAATTGAAGGTAAATTTTTAAAAAAGCACCGTTGTTTTCAATCAATATTTTAACGGTTAGGCAAGCTGATTACATTCCATGTTGAATAAATAGACTTAGGTACCGAAAATTATTCCTGGTCATTGAATTTGTCGGAATCAAACTCACTTAAAATAAAATTCATGTGGGTTGAACCGTGAAATCAACTGTCGATGCGATCATTACACCTGCCACTGTCTTCTCGAAAATGCAAGTGGAATAGTTAAGCATTTACCTTGTTTGGGTCCTTGTCCTTGTCGCTAGTGTTGAGCACATTTCAATATGAGAAATATATACAGATTAGGGTTAGCTGAGCCATTTTATCAGCACCAGAAATAGTGGCGAGTTGGAGGAATTTTCATCTAGGCCTTGTGCAAACCATGATAGACGGATTGTTCGGGTCTCTGTCATCAAATTCATCGGCGACGAACCACCACCGGTCTCTAGTTCACTCATGGCTGCAATAAAGAGGTATAAGTCCATCAACGACGACACCTAGAAATATTTCGTCTGTATTGCTCAAACACGCCCTATGAAATATTTCTCCTGTATTACTCAAATCCAGAAACATTTTTCCTGTATTTCGTTGTCTTTGTGCATAAAAAAATGATCTATAAGCAGTGGCTTTGAATCATAAAGTAGAAGAAGGGGCGGAAGTTGGATCAAATTCGGTTTAAAAAAATTCTCCTGTTTCTTTTTTTATCTTAAATGATACTTTGATTCTTGCCATTGGACCAAGATCCAATGGTCAGGAATAGTCTTCGGTACCTAAGCATTTCTATTCGGCATGGAGTATTCGGTACGTGAAAAATATTCAATTATACAGCCATTCCACATTGCAAAGCAGCCTCGATTCCATTTCATTACTTGGGTATTGAGGTAGGTGCAAACCCAAGACTAGAAAAGACATGGATCTCAGTCCTAAACACACTCACTAATAGGCTTCAAAGTTGGGACAAGAAGTATTGATGAGTCAAGATCATATACGATTTTAGCATCATTTATTTTGTAAAGTCTTACCTGGAGAATCATTGACGTCACAACATCGTCTTTTGGTGATGAATGTCAAGGTACGAGGAACATGGGGGAGAGGAGGCGATGAGGCAGAGAAAGAATACTGTGGAAGAATCTTAAGGGCGAGGCGACTTCTCAGAGATAAGATAATTCCTGCATGTGTGGACTTGATGATTGAAGATGCAGATCGTTTATGTGTTCCCATGGCTAGGATCATTAGGGATACAGCTAAAGAAGTCGTAGGGGTAACATCCGGCAGAGTGTGGCTCGATAGGGAAGCATGGTGGGAACGAAAAGAGGCGTACCGTCAGGCAAAGGTTGAAACAAAAAAGGCCGTGGCAGAAGCCAAAGGTAAGGCATACGAGGGTATGTATACAAGATTGAATACTAAGGAAGGGGTGCAAGATATATACAGGCTCGCAAAGACACGAGCTCGGAAGAGCAAGAATATTGATATTGTTAAATTTATCAAGAATGAGGAACGGGAAACCCTCTTCTCGGAGGGGAATATAAGGAAGAGGTGGGAACAGTACTATAGTAAATTGTTTAACGAGACACGTGGATATAGTAATTGCGTAGGGGATGGGGTGGTGCATCAACCCATAAATCAGGGTGTGATCAGACAGATATTGACCGAGGAGGTGAAGGGAGCCTTTAGTAAGATGGGACGTGCGAAAGCCGTAGGGACGGACAACATACCGATTGAAGTAAGAAAATGCTTACTAGACATAGGAATTAAGTGGCTAACGTCTCTTTTTAGCATTATCCTGGCGATAGGAAAGATACCAGAGGAGTGGCGAAATAGTGTAGTAGTTCCACTCTATAAGAACAAAGGGGATGTGCAACAATGTGGCAATTACCGAGGTATTAAACT
>JAOYMZ010000099.1:0-10325 GCA_025802335.1 Pinguicula primuliflora | reverse complement strand
CCTTGCCTCTTGGACCATAAAAAAAATTATAAGAAAAAATATTATATTTAAAAATAATAATAAAAAATTAAAACAGGCTAAACAGATCAGCCTGTTAACCTGCCGGGCTGGAACCCAGCCCGACCTGTTTTTAAAAACAGGCCGGCCTGGCCCATTTTCTAAACAGGCTGGGCTGGTCTGACACGTTTTTTAAATAAGGCGGGTCGACCCATATCTGCGTTTTTCGCGAGTAGGCTGGGTCGGACCTGTTTGACCCGCCCTGTTTAGTGACGCATGTATCGAAAAATCTTGTACTTAATTTTTGGTCACTAGTCTTTCAGCCAATTTTATTAAAAATTATGACGATTGATAATTTGAAATGCCCGTCCAGGATAATTGTGGAACCGATGTCGAATTATAGTTCCTTTGCGACATTCACGAAAAAAATTTAAAAGGTTGGGCTTACGGTGCGGAAATGAATCTTAAGTTAACCCATATATTTCAATCATCGAAATCAAAATCAGTTTGGATCTTAGTGTATGACTATTTTGGAATCTGTCGTACAACCAGGGACGGATCCAGGAATTGAAAATTGGGGGTGCTCATTTGAAAAAATTCAACATTCCGACATGGTCCATGCGATTAAAAATCTATTAAGGACTACTTAATTCAATGGGAAAGAGATTTAGAAATTCTCGTTGACAAAGTAGCAGGAATTGTGGCAGAACACGAGGGTTTTCATCTCTTATGTATAAGTTTTCAAATAGTGCGATAAATTTCGAAAATGAGTGGTAACACACAAATTATATTTCTCGCATGACTCCTTATGTTGACTATATTGTGATTAGTCCGAAATTGTGATTGACCTTTAATTCTTCTCCCAAAGTTAAATATATAGAATGACAATTTTTTAATATTTATATCGTATATATATTTTTAATTTCAATTTGCAAATTTTTTAATTTTTTAATTCTTTAATTCATGAATTTTTAATTTTTTTAATTTACCATGCCAATTTTTTTAGGATTGCTATACCGCAAAAAAAAATGGCAATAAACTGGTAATGCTATGGCGGCTTCGCCGTAAAAAAAACTAAAATCCCCTTTAAATGTTATAAACCCAAGAACTAAATATAAACCTATAGGCTAAACCCTATAAACTCAAGAGTTAAACCCTATAAACACAAGTGCTAAACTTTTATTATGTTTTTAGTGCAGAAATTTAGTGTTGTATAGGATTTTCCGTACAGTTTCAATTATATTAGTTATAAACGTGTATAGTCATATAAAGTTAGGCAAAGAATAAGTTTCAATTTAATTTAGTGTGTAATTTATGAGGATAACCGACCCCAATCTCGAGAACACGAACAACCCTTTAGTCTATCTACACACAAAAACAAAATCCTTTAGTCTGACAACTTTTCTCGTCACTAAAAAAAAATTTTTTTTTATTTTTTTCTATTCCTTCTCTCTTCTCACTTTCTTCATCTTCTCAGCATCATCTCCTCTTACCTGCAACTCAAAAAAATAATTCCTCTTCAACTCACAAATTAGATCGACATATATACAGAGAATTTTTTTTTGGCTGGGGTGCTTGGGCTCCCAAGCACCTATATGGATCCGCCCCTGCGTACAACGCTATATTATTCAATGAAATCTACTGAAAATGATATGTACCGAAAATTCGACGCAACAAGCATTTTAGTTATGGGAACAATTGATATTTTGACTTCATATAATGAGATTATTAACTTACTATATGTATCGGAGATGGTCAAAATTGAGTTACGGAAGTATTGAAATAATTTGAAGATCACCACGTAGCAATCATTACGATTTTCTTTTTAATTAAGTGATTAAGTAAGCTCGCTAATGTTCGGACAAAAGATTTCTTAAGCCTTGAAAATTGACAAGAAATTATATAGTAAAAATCAATTTACCCTGTTTGACCAAAATTAGATTTACTTCCCTATAAAATATAATATATTCCATTTTGGTTTGAGTAAAAGGTAATTAGGCACCGAATATATTTTATCGAGAGTGAGCTAAAGCAAAATATCTAAAAAGACTGTTTTAATCTTAATATCATTTATTATTATTTTTTAAAATTAAGACGAATGTTATGGTGGATGTGTGGTCACACGAGATTCGACAAAATTTCAAATTGGTTATTTAGAGATACACTAGGTGTCGTATCTATAAGTGACAAACTGATAGAGAGAAGGTTGTGACGGTTTGGACATGTTCGTAGAAGGAGTTTGGACGATCCAGTCGGGCGAGTCGAAGGATTACAAGTCGAAGGGCGACGAGAGCGTGAGAGACCTAAGAGGACATCGAATGAGCAGATTCGGTTAGATTTAGTAGGAGTAAACCTCTCCGAGGACATGACCTCTAATAGGACGATTTGGAGACATTATACTACGGTTAAAGATTCCCACGACTGTATAGAGTAGTATTGGCTTATTGACCTCTAGTATGATCGAAACAAGTGGGACATACTCGTAAATATGTAACATCTAAGTTTGTTTCTGTATGACCAATGCTACATGTACCCTCAACTTTGACACACTTCATAAACCCCCTTATATGGCACCCATCACAACCACACCACAACCACACTCATTTTTTAATGTGTGGTTGTGATGGGTGCCACATAACAGGGTTTATGAAAGTGTGTCAAAGTTGAGGATACAAGTAGCATTATTCTTTCTGTATTTGTGTGTATATATATTTATTTTGGTATGTATGTAGTACATGGTTGTAATAAATAACTGTTTCAGTTATATGTGATTCTCCTTTTTATTATTATTATCATTATTATTACTATTAGTATTGTTGTTGTTATTATTATTATTAATATTATTATTATGCTTTTTATTATTTTATTATTATTATTTTTATTTTATTTTTTAAATTTTTTTAAATTTTTTTATTTTTTATTTTGAGCTGGGGTTTCCACGGAAACAATCTTCCCATCTTTTTGAGGGGTGGGAGTGGGAGTATGATTGCGTACATCCTACCCTCTCCAGACCCCACCTAAGAACGAAATTTACTGGGTATGCTTGTTTTGATTTGGTTTATTATTTTTTAAAATTAATATAAAGTACTAAAATATAAATTCCGAAAAATAATAATATTAAAAATTAAAACTTAAAACATTAAAAATATGCAAAAAAAAAAATGATAAGCAGAACTTTAAAAATCCAAAAAAAAAAACAATTACCGGTTTTGTTTTTTAAATTTAAAAATTATATATCTCAAATTTATTTTGCATGATTTTGTGTCGTTGCCAAAATATAAAAACATTCTAGAAAACAAGTATTCTAAAACTAAATTTACACTTTACAAAGATTGTGATCCATGAGTTTTGACATTAAATCCACATTTTTTATTATAATTTTTCCATAGGTGAATGTAATTTAAAATATTCTCAGAAAATTCCGAGAGGAAATCGTGTCTTTCATGTCTCATAGATTACAGGAAAATGATATAAGACACCATTTTTTGGCATCAATTTTACGTCGCTCGTTGATGTGTCAGCACCCAATTGGGTAGATTACACGAGTGTTTTGTTGCAATATTAAGGAAGCTCAAATGCTCTTTTTTTAGGTAGGTAAGTTGGGAGAAATATTCCCGCTCCTCCCCAGTATCCGAGAGCTTTTTACACTCCCGACTAATCTAGGGGGCTTGCACCCAGCCCAAAAGCTCCTATGGATTAGGTCTGGCCAAACGTTTTTTTGGGCTTGAACTCGAGACTTCTTATTCAGGAGTTCACCTAATTGCCTAACACCAAGCTGCCTTGGTTAGCTCAAATGCTCTTGTTTCAAAGAAGTTGAACAGATGCGCCTTTTGCTATCTCAATAGTCGCTTGTTCAACAAAAATGATTAGGCACCCCCAAGTAGGGCACCACCCTCACACCCTCTCACATTTATAAATATGGGGGCCCCACACACCAACATGTATGTGTGCTCACACATGATGTGAGTGGGGAATGTGGGTGTGTGCATATAGTGGGAGTGCTTTATATCATTCTCCTTGTTCAAAACAGCAGCCTCTTTAGACAGGTATAAAGAAACACAATAATTAATTTGTATTAGAATGTGCAGTAACTACACACAAGGGTTAGAATCGAATTTATGGCAGTAGAATTGCAAGGTTTGAAGAGCAGTGGACACAGTGCTTTGAGAAGAAAATATCTTTATACCACATTAATAGTCCCCCTGACCCTAGCGAAACTCCGCCGCAAACCCTAGCAAAACTCCGCCGCAAACCCTAGCAAAACTCTGCCGCTGCTATGGAAGTAGATCCCCCGGAGGGAGATCCCTATAAGGTGATAGAGCCCAACCCAGCCACCACAAAGGTTAAGGATAAACGAGCAATGGAAAATGAAACCCAAATCCTAGACCTTATGGAACGTGACAAAGAAGGACATAAGGAAGAAATTGGGCACAATCGGTAGGAGAACCCAACTCCTACAGCCCCATCTATGAACTTTAAGAACAAATTTCTCCAAGGATTACAAGGAATTCACCCGAAAGCCCTATTTCTGGTGAGTTCTCTGTTAGCCCCATCTACAGTCCCATCTATGAACTCACATGCAAAATCGATTTCTCTCTTAGCACAGGATGTACGTCATGGCCATATTGATGGAATCCCTTCTATCTCCTTCTCGGATGAGGTACATCGGAAAATTACTGAAAATTTGGAGTATAGTCAGATTCTGAAACCTCTGGGCATAAGCTTTAATTATCGAACATTATACCAGAAGTTGATGGATCTTTGGAAACTGCAAGGAAATATACATCTGATGGACCTTGCAGAGGGATTCACTTTGCTGAAAATAGGTGGTAAGGAGGATTATGCCAAAATTTTGACAGGAGGGCCATATCAATTACTGGGACACTATCTGCACATTCATCCTTGGGAAAGGAATTTCAACACAAAAGAGAGGAAATTATCTTCAGTGGCAATATGGATAAGGATACTAGGTCTGTCGCCAGACTTTTGCCAAGAGGATCTGCTCCGAGCTATTGTCCAGCCGATAGGAAACTACCTTCGAGCAGACGATAACACGATGAAGCAGAGAGAGGACAATTCGCCAGGATAGCCGTCAAAATAGACCTCAATCAGCCCCTGATCCCAAATCTATTTATTGACGGCATTGTGTATGCAATACAATATGAAGACTTATATAATATTTGTTATGGGTGTGGTCGCTATGGACACCAAAAAGAACAATGTTCTTTTGGTAAAACTGGAAAGAACCAGCATCCAAAATAGGCAGATCACAGGGACAAGGCGATGTCTGGGGAACATAGCCAAGAAGAGGTTATCATCCCAAAGGAGATAACAGAGAAATCAATAGTTGGTAAACAGCTAAATGATACCGGTCCACAAAGTATTGCAGAAGGAAATATCAAGCCAGCACTATCAGAACATGGACCTTGGCTGACAGTGGAGAAAAAGGGACGACGGCTGCAAGCGGCCCCCAATATGCCTAACCGAACTAGGAGCACAGGAAAAGGTGCAAACGGGATACCTCAGAAAATTATTCTGGGGACAACGGGAAGTAAATCAGGAAATCCACATGCCCCCCAAACTAGGAAAGGAAGACACGGTTCAATGTCTTAAATGAAAATCCATTAGGGAGTAATGCTATGGAAGAAAACATAGCTCATGACTTTCCTCCATTTATAGCACCTTTATCTGCCTCTAATTTTAATACAGACTTTCCTCCATTTACAGGGACAAGTCAACCGAACAAGCGGAAGACGGGGCGCTATCCAAGTGCAAACAAAAGACAGCACCAGGACAAACCAAGGTTCCCGTCAGAAACACCAACTATGAACTCCCCACAGACTCCTACCAGCTCGTCCCACGTCGAAAAAACAATCATGGAAAACCAGTTGAATCCGAATACAACACTGGCCAAACCTGTGGATATGGAGGAGGAAAACCAGTTGAACCTGGATAATACCCTGGCCAAACCTATGGAAATGTAGCAGGGAAGCCACTCAGCTATCAACATCTCTCATCCCGGGGACCAAAGGCCAAACACATCATCAAAATCAATTCATCAGGAGGAAATAGACCCAGGACCCACGGGATTCTATGTAGGCAATAAGGGCAGGGTAAAATTCAGAGCCCCCTGGTACAACTCTGGACATTGACCTGACAGAGGATCAACAAACTCTGTACATGGACCTGACAGAGGGTCAACAAACTGCAAACACAGGTTCTTCTGAATCTCTAGCTCAAATGGAGGACTTTGCAACTCCTGAAAGGTAATCTGATACGTAACTGGTACAACCCCACAACATTATTTTTAATGTCGTTACGCATACTATGCTGGAACTGCCAAGGTATGGCTAATTCTAAAACTTTAGCAACTTTATATTACTTCACACAATTATATCACATAGACATAGCTATGATTTTAGAATCTAAAATAAGTGGATTTGAAGCGGACATGATTGTCCGCTTGACCAGATTTCCTTCCTCTCACCTCATTGAGATAGTGGGATTTGCAGGAGGTGTCTGGATTTTATGGCAAGCAGGTGTGCATATACAAGTATTGGATAATAACTGGCAGTATCTACACACCTGCATCACCCTTCCAGATTCTCTGTCATTTCTTTGCACGACAGTCTATGGTAGTCCACAAGCTACCACTAGGCGTAATCTGTGGCCCTCCATTCAAAGTCTAGCAGAAGACATATCTAAACCATGGATTCTGCTAGATGACTTCAACACTATTACTGACCAAGGGGAAAAGACAAGAGGTAAACCTTCATCTGGCAGCTCTCATTTTCGTTCACTAATTCGTGAGGCGGGTTTGGTGGATGCAGGTTTTATAGGGTCGAAATACACATGGAAAAGAGGACTGTGCCTGGAACGTCTGGACAGAGCTATGTACAACCAAGCAGCATCACGATACTTTGATCAAATCTCAGTATGCCATACGACTCGTATTTCTTCTGATCACTATGCATTGTCGATGACACTGGTCAGGCATCAAGATTCTATAGTTAAAACTCCATCTCAGAGATATCTAACATGTTGGGAACTACATCCAAAATGGGATGCCTGGATAAAAGGGATATGGCGCAAAGAGTGCTCATTTCAGACTGCGCTGGAACACTTCCATAGTTGTATAGAAGACTGGAAAAAGATGTTTGGAGACCTCAATATTAGGAAGAAGCGTCTGCTGAACAGAATTGAAGGAATCCAACAAATACCACCTCAAAACACCCACCCTGGACTTTGGAAACTAGAGGCTAATCTTCGCCTTGAGCTAGAAGAGGTTCTATCCCAAGAGTTTGAGCTAAAGCTTCATAATAAACGAGCAACATGGCTGGTAAATGGTGACAGGAATACCAAGGCATTTCATGTCATACACCGAACGAGGAAAAGCCTCAAAGCTGTACAAAAACTTCAGCTATCATCGGGAGAATGGTCTACAGACAAGATGAAGATTTCAAAGGAAATCACGGACTTCTATACTTTACTTCACCAGGAAGCAGACATAAATCCAATGGTAGCCTTCCCCGTCACAAACCCCTTTCCTGAAATATCAACGGCTTCTCAGAGACTATTATCCCAAGAAATCACCATGGAAGAAGTCCGTAAGGTGACCTTTCATATGGATGCACAGAAAGCTATTGGCCCAAATGGATTAAACCCATCCTTTTACCAACAAAACTGGGAGGTGGTAGCCCCGTCCTTATTCAGTATGGTTCAGGAAACGTTCCAAATAGGGCAAATCTGCCCTGCATTGAACAAAGGAGTCATAGTACTGACACCGAAAGTCAAGCCCCCTACACAAGTAGCACACTTCAGACCCATAACCTTGCTCAACGTCGGTGCTAAAATTATAACCAAGCTTATTGGGAATCGACTGAGTCAAGTGATGCCAGAGCTTTCACTATGGACTCAAACCAGTTACATCAAAGGGAGGAACATAGTGGAAAATATAGCAGCGGTCCAAGAAGCTATACATGTTATACAAGCTCCGAATAAAAAGAAGAAATGGATGACCATCAAAGTAGATCTATCAAAGGCTTTTGATATGATAAAGTGGTCTTTTGTGGAAGATACTCTCCTGAAATCCAACATCCCCAAGAAGCTAGTGCACATAATCCTCAACTCCTTACATAGCTGCAGCCTACAAGTTCTCCGGAACGGAGTAAGAGGAGAAAGTTTCAAGCCGTCTAGAGGGGTATGTCAGGGTGACCCCATATCACTGTATATATTCGTGCTCTGCATGGAGAGATTATCACACCTAATTAATGATTCAGTGGATCTGCGGCAATGGAAACCCATGTTATTTGGAACACAAAAATTTCCCCTATCTCACATTATATTTGCAGATGACTTGGTGTTATTTGGTGAAGCTTCGGCAAGACAGGCTGAAATCATAAGAGATATCCTAAGCATCTTCGTTACACATTCGGGACTAATGATAAATGAGGCAAAATCCAGCATTCTCCTCCCGGAACAATTTCCTTTGTCAGAGCTGCAGAATATCTGTGGGATCTTAAACATCCAAAAGACAGATTCTT
The DNA here is from genome assembly GCA_025802335.1 of Pinguicula primuliflora. Taxonomy (NCBI): domain Eukaryota; kingdom Viridiplantae; phylum Streptophyta; class Magnoliopsida; order Lamiales; family Lentibulariaceae; genus Pinguicula; species Pinguicula primuliflora. The sequence goes on along the minus strand of JAOYMZ010000099.1, from coordinate 1,785 downwards.
TTGGCACATATCTGGGTAAAGAGATTCATAAAGGTCTACCAAGGAAAGGACACTTTGTCAAGCTAGTCCATAAAGTGAAAACTAAAGCTGCCTCATTGAATGCAAGAAGAATTTCAATGGCGGGAAGAACAAAATTATGTAAATCCATCCTGAGCAGTATACCTACCTATGTCATGCAATCAACAATCCTTCCAGCCACTGTGACAGCGGAATTGGGTATGATCTCACGAGCATTTCTATGGGGAGAAGGAATAGGAGTAAGGAAGGCGCACCAAGTCTCATGGTTGCGTGTTTGTCAACCAAAATCAAGAGGAGGTTTGGGTATACGTCAAATGAAGGAACATAATCTGGCTCAGATCCTCAAACTGGCATGGGACCTCATTTCTCCACAACCAAAATTGTGGAAACAACTTTTCATAGCCAAGTATAACCTACAACAAGTGAGTCTATCAAAAGGCTTCCCTGTCATAGCTGGATCTCCTCTGTGCAAACAACTGCAAAGGATCTGGCACATCCTATGTCAAGGATTAACATGGCAACTAGGAAACGGGCAAACATGCAACTTCTGGAAGGATAACTGGCTGCCTTCGGGCACCCTAGAACTTTATGCTAATCCAATGAACCCGGAGGTTAATCTGCAGACACTAATCTGTGCTTTTGTTCTACCTGCAGGTACATGGGATATACAAAAATTGACTGCCTTACTCCCAGCTCAGCTCGTCGGCAAAATTCAGGCAATTCCCCCACCATAGCCATCAGCAGGTCCAAACCAAAGAATTTGGAGACATTCTGTGAAAGGAAATTTTACGACAGCTTCAGCCTATGCAAACTTAGCTGCATCAACTTGGGAATCCCCGAATAAAATCTGGCAGCAAATTTGGAAACTTAAAGTGCCGGAAAAAATCAAACTACTCATTTGGAAAGTCATGCAGAACGCGCTATGGACAAACGAGGAAAGAAGGCGCAGGAAATTAACCACAGATTCAAAATGTCACCTTTGTGAGCAAGAAGAAACCACTCTTCACATTCTTAGAGTCTGTTTCAGAAGTCGCATGGTGTGGAAGGGCCTATCTCCTCCTGGCTTACCAGATGTGTTCTGGAATGAGGTAAATATACAGAATTGGGTTAGAACGAATCTAAGATCTGATTTTCTGCAGGGGGAGATAAGCTGGAGTGCCTTGTTCACTCAAACATGCTCGAAAATATGGATAGCACGGAATGCAAAAATATTTTGTGATACGAAAACAACTATCAGAAGTCTCATTACTCGAACAAAGGCATTAGTACGAGAAACAAATTGGGTGTGCCTGATCCATCTTAAGAAACAGGCCACTCGGAATATATCACAGGCACATGACACAGCTTGGACCCAACCAGTACAATTAAACCAGTTCATGCATAGGGGAGAACATGAATACACCCTCCGTACTGACGCTGCGGTCTCCCAACATACGTCCAAAGCCGGTATTGGCGGAGTAATTCAGAACCATCAAGGACGAACAGTGCTAGCCTTCTCAAGGAGAATAGGCAGTAGTAATGTGCTCCACACAGAATTGTGGGCTATCATACACGGACTGGAACAGGCTGCTGCACATAGACTGACGAGAATCTCCTGCTTCACAGACTTTGTTATGGCACTTGAGGTGATAGGACAAGAAGAGGAAAATGAAGAGTCTATTGATGAGCACAAATTATGCTATATTTCGAACTCACTTTAGAGGCCATTATCTGCTATTTCGCTCCTTAATTAGCTTCATTGTCCTAGAAATTACGCAAAATGTGTTA
>JAOYMZ010000098.1:0-10325 GCA_025802335.1 Pinguicula primuliflora | reverse complement strand
CCGCCCGGCCCGGTCCGGTCCGGCCTGGTCGCGCGCGTGTGTGTGGGTGTGCGGGCTTGGGCCGCTGGCTATCCCCTTGTGGACCATGTTATCTTTTTAAGTCATGAAAATTTGTTTAATAAATTTTTTGTCTCTCTAACTTGAAAAGAAAGAATTATTTTCGTGGCTATCCTCTTTGCATGGAAATTATCATAAATTAGATTGTTTTTAACTTGATAACAAAAAATTTCTTGGGACTAGATCTAAGTCCTAATTTCAAAATGTGCATTGGAATATATAGATAAAGTTCCACCAAATTCTTGCTTATATTGCATTTTGAAAAAACATTTTGGGGTATTTTTTTGGCATAGATATAATGAATAATTATGAAAATCAGTACAAATGATTTTGTATATTATATCCACGATCTTACAATTAAATATCCGTCTGATTTGAATACACTCAGATCCCGATGGATAGCACTCCTGTTGAGGTAAAGAGAGATGTTTATTCGGTGTGGGCGCTTCCGCCGGAGGATTTGGCTACACGGTTGAGGAAGTTGATGGATGGTCTCCGCTCGGAGTTCGGTGGGCCCAAGTTCGAGCCGCATGCGACGGTGGTCGGGGCTATCAGCCTGACCGAGAAGGAGGCCCGTGAGATGTTTGACAAAGCCTGCAAGGGACTGAAACCCTATGATGCCATCGTGGAGAAAGTAGACACTGGCACTTTCTTTTATCAGTGTGTTTTCCTTCTCCTTCGTCCGACGGAAGAGGTAATTACTCTAAACCTAATTTCATTTTTGTCTCAATTAAATTTTTAGGAGCTTCAGAATTGATCAGTAAATCTGTGAATCGCAAATTTATGCTGTCTGGCTCTTCCCCCAACGTGATGATCAAACTACTTGATTGATTAGGAAAAATATGAATGGACTGAGTATTGGAATTGGAGAATGAAAGTAAGTTTGTTAAGTGCTGATCTTTATGCTGTGAATGCACCTAAATTGTCCTTTTGGTTTCTGAAAAAATCTGGATTCCTTTCAATCATTGAGCATGAGAATTTCGAGAAGAATTATGCATTTGAAGCATTGAATAGTGACAGAAGCTGGATACATTGTCAATGCTAGCGAGAGACAGAATAATTGTACGCTGAGGATGGGAGAATGACCCGCGGGTTTCAGAAGAACCAGATCCGATTTGATCTGCATGTCTGTGTGATTTCGGCACATTAGACTTTTTCATTGAGATGGATGGTTCTGAACTGGAAAAAAATTTCTCTACTGCCAATCATGTTTATTCATCTCTACATGTTTTTTGCATAAGAATTGGTATAATATTCATTTCATCGTTTGCCAGTTCACTTGTTTCAAGCAGGTGTTGGAGGCTAGTTCACATTGCTGTCGTCATTTTGGTTACCGGAGATCAACTCGTAAGTTTCAAATGATTTCACTCCTATACGTGATTGAATTGTCTTCGAAACTCTTACACTCAAAGAGAAGAGGATCGGTAGCCCATTGTCAGTTTGGAAAACAGTTTTCTTTTGGCTGCCTGACATAAGCTTCCATACTTGCAGCGTATATGCCACACCTGAGCCTCCTCTATGGTGACTTGAGTGCCGAAGAGATGAAAGCCGCACAAGGGAAAGCTTATGCTCTAGATAACTCCCTTGACAACCTAACTTTCCAGATATCTCGCTTGGCATTGTATAAAACTGACACCGAAGATAAGACCTGCAGCTCCTGGGAGGAGATTGCTGTATGGGATCTCAAAATTAAGTAGTTCTGCGGATGTTGAGCTTTTGCAAATGACTACTTGTAAAATAATACATTTACCCGAGTTGTGTTCAAGCAGTAAACAATTCCATTTTACATATAGAGTTTCTTATGGTAAAAGAGCCTTGCAATCGACATCAAGGGTCTAGAAGCAAGAATTTGCTTTAAAAAAGGGTTTGCTAGCAAGAATTTGGTGAGATAATGTAAGAATTGAGTAAGATTTTGTAAAATTATTCTACTAAATTCTTTATTTAGTAAAAGAGATGGGTAGAAAAATATTCACCATTTTTCGGCTAGGAAAAATATTTCTCATTTTAAAGGGTTAGATTTACTGCGGTAGTTTGAATCTTTTTATTGAAATTACTCTTCACTATCTTATAAAATTATTGAAATAATTATAAAAAATTATAAATTTACACTTCAGAATAATATTTTTGTATATGTAATATATTTAAAAGAAATTCAGATTTTTTTAATTTTGTAATGTATTATTTTCTCAACTTTTTTATTAGAGTTTTAGGTTTTGATTATTTAAATTGAACTTATTATTAATTTATTTGATTTGATTTTTAATTTCGGATATTTCTATTCAAATTTAAGTTCTATACTCAAACCCTTATCCGAATATTTTTTTGTACGGGTTTTACTGTACAAACTCCCAAAAAAATACATGATACCTATGGAGTGTCGGATTAGTATATGGTGAATTTGGCTGAAAATATAAACACTCTTATTTACGATTTCGATGAAGAATTGATAAAAAATCAAAAAAATTTATTTTATTTTATTTTAAGTTTATTAATTTATTAGAAAATGGATAAATTGATAAATTCACAAAAATTTTAAAACACTTACATGAAATTATCCTCACTATACGCACTAAACGCCAGATAAATTGTTCAATTGCATTAAATCTCATTCTATTATATCCAAATTATCGTATTTACTAAACGAACTCTATATGGAAACTTCGAGAAATGCAGCAAATGGGTGTCCACACCCTTATTTGATAATTTTTTGACCCATGAGCAAACTCTTGCCAGATGAAGATGTTGTACTCGCTCTTTTTGCAAAGTATTTTTTTCATATGTTGATAAAAAACATTCGATGTCCATATATTCAGCATGATGTTATACATACAATTTTTATTTGAGAAGGCGGTCTCCTAAATGTTGCGGATGCATTGGACAGTCATCCTCTGCCCGTTCCGGATAATGCCTAAGTGCCCGTTTAGACCGTTTATATTAGCATCTAGATATGACAAATACTTTCTCGAACACCGCGTAAAATTATTGGTTGAAATTTTGACCACTTGACGGATGCTATAATACCTCATAGTTATAAAATGAAATAATGAACGTTTTTCCCCTTTAAGTTGGCCGAGCTAACCGGGCAAAAATTCGAGTTTTGGTCAAGGGCGGAACTAGCCCGGGAATTGGGCCCGGGCTAAAAAGGGTTCAATTTTTTTTTAATTATTTTAATAAATAAATAATAATAATAAAATATTAAAATAATATAAAATATCATAATATAATTTGATAATGACTAAATATATCGCTCACGGCGTCACTTTTACAATAAAATTTATCGAGTACAGAATTCACATCAGTGTCACTAGATAACTCGCGTACGATGTCGAACGATTTAAACTTGTCTTGGATCAAATGAAATACCGTGCCGAAAAAGTTTAACTGTATCATCAGTAAATTAATAACTGATTTCATCCCATCGACATTCTATCACGAACAAATGGCATCTGCATTTTTCGTCCAGAGTTGTGTTCTAATTTGCAACGAAATCTATTGAATACAAATGACACCAGATGATTCATTAATAACATCTTATAAAATGAATTGTAATATGCAAGCAATGTCTACTGTGTTGGATATAACATTTTAGGCCATATAAGAAAGCAACATCTAGAAATGTCAAAAATGCTTGTAATAATGTCAGCAGAGAGTACAATAATGCAGAGTTCATTTTTTTAAATAATGCAGAGTTCATTTTTTTAAATAATGCAGAGTTCATGGATTCAGTGATACAAAGAATTGCAAGTTTAACTAGCGTTACAAACTCTTGACAGAGAAGCATGATCACAATTTGTGGTGCATGCCTCATGGATATATAATATATCACCTCCATTACCATAAAGAGAATTTAGCGAAACAAAGTGATTTTCACAAGAAATAGAAGCTCACTGGTTCAACAGAAGATGATATTTAGAATTATCAGTAACGGTACAAGACATTCTAGTAATTTAGTGATGAGTTAAGCTGAAATACAGGTTTTGTTCAACCATCATGTTGATCCCGTTTGTTCTAAGTAAATTGAGAGGTAACAATTACATCAACAATTATATCATTTACGTTCCATTCAGTTAAGTTTGAGGTCCACTATATCTCCTCAACGGTAAGAGTTCAATAATGTAGAATGAACAAAATTTGTGCTGTATGTAAGCATTTATGTTAAAGTTAACGGAAAATTTATATCCTTCCACTCATATATTCTCTTGACAGTGTAGCAGAATTTTGGTATGCAACGCTAAGTAGAAAAAAAATCTTTTTATAGTATGACAGAAAAAATGAAAAATTCAGCAAAATGAATAACGGTATCTAGGTACAAAATGCTTGCCCTGGCGTGAGGATTGTGAATGCTTGCCCTGGCATGAGGATTGTGAATGCCTGCCCGTCGAGGATTCTCCCAAAACACAAGCTTAATTACTTACTTGGATATGATAATATTGCCCACAAATTCTGGTTGTTCGCCGAGCCGTGAGGATTGTCCCTGCAACTCTGGGAAACATTCGGCCGTCCGCCCTTCTTTCGCCTTCCCCTCCGTGTGCTAGGTTGATGCTGAGTTTTAATTTTGGAATAATTTTTTAGGGCGGGACCAATTGGGTCGCGGGTTACCGCCCGGGCCCGGGCCCGGGCCCGCCTACATGGGTAAGAAACTGATTAAGCCCACCATTTTCAGGCCTTAACTATCCATTACATGAAACTAGAGGTGAAGGATCAGGTGCGGTGCGGATTTTTCCGCACCGTGGAACCGGTGGTGCACCGCCGTTTTTGTTTTTTTTTTAAATTTTTTAAATTTTTTTCAGCCAATGGAAAAGTGTCACGTAACTTCCCCATTGGACTGTTCATCGTCTTCTCCAACGGTGCTCCAGGCAATTTTTTTAACAATTTTTATTTTTATGCACTTCCCCATTGGCTGTTCATTGCACCATCGGAGAAGACGTTTTTTTAACAATTTTTTATATTTTTTTTGCTGGCTCCTCCTCCTTCCACCACCACTCTCCAAGCCTCCGAACCGTTCCCAAGCACGATTGGCTCAATGGTGAGGTCGACGACAACTGGACTCCTGTCCGAGCCTCCAGCCGGAGCCCTAACCAGGGAAAGAAAATGGGTTCCCGGTTTTCCGGTGCACCGCGCCGTGTAGCACCGCACAGTGAAAGTTTCAGGCAGTGCCCACCACCCCGCACGAAAGTTTCAGCTTTACTTGAAACCCCCCTTTGTTCCATTCATTAGCTATCTTAGCAGAACATAAAACAATTAACATGGAAGAAAAACAACCAACATATTTCATGAAATATCAGTGTCGTGCAGTTCACAATTGGAAGAAAAGGTTAGAGACAGAGAGAATATACAGCTGGTGGAATATGTGATGCAGGTGGGGATTTATGTTAAAGCGGGCATACATAAGTAATGGCGATGTAAAAACCTCCGAAAGCGATGCACTTCCTATCCCTTCATTAGTTGATACCTGCAGGTCGGATCTCAGAGCCGTCTCTCCAGGAGTTGGGAGATTTTATTCCACAATCTTTTATAACCTATTAAGCAAAATGAAACTTTGATACAACCAAGGTAGCTCCATTTACATTCAATGAATCAAGGTAATATATTTCCTGCTAAACCCAGCAGGCAGTAGAAACACAACAGCCAAAAACCCGGTTAAAAGCGTTTAATACACAACAATGTCGATAAGTTTACTGCGGGCAACAAGGTAGGAACCAAGAAAACATGGATTTCTTGAACTAATTAGGGAACCACCAGGTAAAAAGAGACTAAAACCACATCACAATTAATTTGCAGCTCTTCCAGTAGAAATAAATAAATTTAACCGCGGTAAGGCATCATAACAGCAGCAACAGTACACCAGCAGAAGAACCAATCAACAAAACAATAACCAACAGGAATCAGCAGAATAAGCACACCCTTTTATATGGCTGTAGAATAACGAAGCATATCTATTTTTAACAGAAAAATGAGATACCATCCAAAAAGAAAAAGAAAAAGAGATAAGCTGGATTATGATAATTTGTAGTAGATCAGAAAATTTTAGCAGCTTCATCAGTCTTTTAATAGATTCCTTCAAAAGCTTCCGTCCTTTTTGCCTGCGCATATAAATTAAATACCAGTGCGACCCATTGCAGACCTATACCGTCACGCCTTGCATCAGAGAAGGATCATTGATTACTATGGAGTCCACCCGCAGCAAGCGCAAGGGTTTCTCCAAAGCAAAGCGAGCTCTGTATTTCTATCGGGCCACCAAACCATCCAAGCTCAGCCCCTCCAATTCATCCCCAAAATCTCCTCTTGAATTCGACGCTTCCCAAACGAGAAACAAGCCTCCATCTCCTTCACCGCCGCATGGGCCGCCGATGGGAATCATTATCGTGAATCAGGATCAGTCTTTCCCTCACCAGACTCCCAGAGTCGCGATCGTCGTGCCGGAGAGAGGAGATTCTTACGCCAAGTCGCAGAATTTTTACGGCGGCGCCTCTTCCTCCGATGAGTGCGTGGACGCCAAGGCCGCGAGATACATATCTAGCGTCCAGGAGAGGTTTCAGCTTGACGAGATTGAGACCTGAGCCTTCGCTGAGCGGGAGGAGTCGCAGACTTGCGGGCAAAAAGGATTTATAATATTGGGATATTGGCAAGTTCTTATGTTTTACTAGTTAAATTTTTTTTCAGACGTTGAATTTATCATACAATATCTAAATTTAATCACAGTCGTTGGTTTTGGGTCCGAACGGCCGAAATCTTTTCACTTAATTTGAAATGATCTCGGCCGTTCGGACACAGATCCAACGACCAAGATTACATTTCGGCACTGTATCAATTTTTCGACACCATAAGTTCGGATCTTGAAAAAAATTGAGCTTTTCAGAAAGTCTTGTGGAAAAATGAACTTTCATTACAAAAAACTTAAAAGTGTTTGTAAAATATACTTGTCTACAACTAAAGTCAAAATATAATATTTGAATATTATTAATTTGAAAGTGATTTTTGAAACATAAATTTAACAAATGACAAAAATATCTATCAGTTTAAGAATATTGAATTGTTTAACATGATAAAATGTCTTAAATTTAATATTTTAAATATTTACAATAATGACACCGCCAAAAGAATTCCAAAAGCAACCTCATAGATGCTTCTGATTTTTAGTTTTTTTTACTTCTCTACCGCAAAAGCTAAAAGTCATACGACAAAAGCAAAATTCGCAAATATTCTAACTGACTTTTCAACCACCAAAAACTTATTTTCTGACGAATTTGCAAACACTCACCGACTATTTATCATAGATTCATAAACTTGTTAATTGATTCGTTCCCCAATAATTAATCATGTAGATCAGTGGAATTATTGGTGTTCAAATACCTAAACTATATTTGAACCCGACCTAAATATTTGCCGGGCTTTTAAATATTTCGTTGGGTTCAGATATGAAAATTCAAACTCAGAAACAATTCTGAGGGGCTTTGCTAAAAAAATCCAAAAGCGGGGCTTCAAGTGTACTAAAATGCTCTGTCAGAGCATTTTAGCCAGACATTTTAGTAATTAAAATGCTCTACGGCGCTGAAGGTTTCAGCACAATTTAAGTCTCGTGGGGGAAATTGACATTGGAGTCGCACTAAAGCCTTCAGCGTAGCCCCTCCTATAAAAGCCAAGGAAGGGCAATTTCAATGTCAGCCGGTGGAGGAGAGTTTTAACAAAGCATGTATACTAATTTTTATACATTGCGCAAAGTTATGCATATTCTTTATATTTGATTTATTAAATAGGTGAATATTATGTATCGTTATAAAATTTATAAATTATTTTTATTATTATAAATTTATTTTAGATATCGTATTATTTTTTATATTAGATTTATTAAATACGTGAATATTGATTATCATTATTAAATTATGCATTGTTCTTATTATTAAAAATTTATTTTAGATATTAGTATGAGTTATAGTCAGGATCAAAGTCAGCGTCCCCGTCTTTATCGTTCAGAGTCAAAGGATGTTATTGGAGATCTGGAAAAATATAGAAGTATACGTATCTTAAGGGGTGAAGTAGATGTTACGCACACCTTCACTGCAGACATCCAGATTATTGGATTCGTAAGCTCCAGTTGCATCAGCGGGTTATTGACTATATATTGGCTGCTGGGTTCTGGAGGGCATATCAAAGTTACTTTATGCAGACTGACAGACATTTGGTGATGGCTCTGATTGTCGATGACATCCTCGCATACACACATTTTGGATGTCATTCGGGCAATGTACAATCACATTGCATGATATTTCTATGATATGGGAGTTCCCAAGTAATGAGCTATCAGTTTCTGTGCTGCCAGGTGCTAGACTGACAGATACTGGTCTGCTATGGCCGTTACCTCGTAGATAGTATTATATGATGGAGTTCTACGGCATGATTATTGGTGAAGGTGGTATATACGAATCGAAAATGAAGGTTTCCACGATTGAGAAATATTTAGATTTAATACAGATAGATCATGATAGTGATGAAATAGACGTACAGTATTATGCCCGTAGTGTCATAGCCATGATTTTGGGGAGATTGTTTTTCTGGATCGTAGCAGATATAAGATAGATATGGACTTGCTTTTGTACATAAAAAATTTGTCGACGATACGCACGTACAGCTGGAGGAGTGCGTTATTGTGTTGCTTGTACAACCACATGTGCATGACTCATGAAGACAACTTTAAGAATGTGGGCGACACAACTAAATTGTTGCAAATATGAGCTTATTCACGCTTGTGACCATTGCGTCGACCCCTGGTTGGGTTATTCCGTCTCACAGATAGCAGAGACGTGTAGAGATTGTTGAAGTATTCGTAAATAGATTCTTGACATTAATGAACAATCGAAATGTAGGAGCACACCGAGTTCGATTGTTTTGGATGTCATTTGAAGTCGTTGGGGCTTATCAGGTATAATATTAGTTTTATTATTCAAGATAATTAATTTATTATTATTAATTATACGTATAATTTTTATTTTTGTATTGATTTGATTTACAGTTTCATTCCACCCCATATGCAGACGAGGAGATGAGTCGTATTCCCAATCATGATCGTTTGCTATGGACGTACAACGACCGCATCTTTTTCGGCGATATGGTTGAGTTTGTGCATAGTAGATGCACAGTCCATCAATTTGGTTGGACTCAGGGGATCCCGCAAGGGGTGGATGTTGAAGGGGAAGCATTGACAAACAAGAAGCTGACAGAGAGGATTAAACGGTGCAATTTGACAGCTTATCGGCACCAATATATTGGTATGTGGGCAAATCATTATCAATACGCCCAATTCGATTAGTCAGAGGTGCCGAAATACCAAGTACTTGGGCGGATGGCTATCGAATTTGGGCCGAATAGCACAATCGAAGATTTTTCACTCCCGTGCACCCGTTGGAACAAGTTGGTGTGCCAGTAGTTTTTGCTCTTTCATGGCCCTTCTGATATGTGGATGCTTATTTTATTATGTGAGATTATGTTTTTTTTCTTGAATTTATTTTATCTGATAAATATTTAAATATACAGGCCGATGATATATTTGAAAAGGCAAACAAGCAGACCCTGATGACTCCAGAATGGTTAACATCAGTTGGTGTGAGGTTACATAAAAGGTTGCGGGCCGAAGTGGATGACGAGTCGGCCACTATGAAGGCTCCTGCCAGTCAGCAAAGGACGTAACAAGATTATGAAGTGAGTCTTTCACACCAACCAGCTAATCTGATAGCCGATGATGATTTGATGCCACCAGAAGCAGTTGAAGAATATTTTAGGGGTAATATTAATCTTAGTATATTTATGAGAAGATTATTGAATTATTTTTTCAAAATTTTTAGTTAATATATTTTTAATATTATATTTCTTATTATAGATATATGTTACAGATATAGTGATTAGAACAGTTTTATAAATATAATATTTCTATAGCCGTCGGTCCTTATATAAAGAGGATAGAGAATAACAAATACATAGTTTTAGGCTCTTCCAAACTTCTCCTTATAATTTTTTCCATTACAAAACGTTATGGGCACGAATTGTGTCATTCATATCTTTTCAGATTTCTGAAGATTTCCAGCGCCAGGTTTTGGACAAAAAGAAAGAAAGAATTCTCCTAGAAAACATTTCAGTCGGAAGCACTGCTACTGAAGATCTAGATGTTGGTAAAATAGAGCAAATTATCGAATGCGGGAACTTATCGATTTCCCTGTTTCAAGCTGTGTCGTGGACGCGCACACTGCCTTGAAAGCGATTTCGGCACCACCGCG
>JAOYMZ010000097.1:0-10325 GCA_025802335.1 Pinguicula primuliflora | reverse complement strand
CGCCGAACCACGTAAATTCCTGCGTACTATCTTATATGTTTTCATACCATCCCTTGTTCATACTTTCATACATTCATCCAAACAATTGATTGTAGCCTACAATTCTATTTATATTAGTGAATTAGACTTATTACAATCGGTATGGGATAAATTCCCAACAGATATGTGTCAATGATGCAAGTCAAAACTGTTCTTCGCAATAGAATGGAAAGTCAATATCTCTTAGATTCGATGGTTGTTTACGTCGAACGAGAGATATCTAGTGACATTGATGTGAATTTTATTATCGATAAATTTTAAAGATGAAGTAGTCGCCGTGAGCCATACGTATAGTTATTTTATTGTTTAATCGTCTAGTAAACTGATTCAGATTATCTTACGATATTTAATATTATTTTAATATGTTACTATTGTATTATTTATATAAAAAAATTGGACATTAGGTTTTATCCCAAGCTCAATTTTTGGATTAGTTCCGCTATTGGATCCACCGCTCACAGCCCAGGGCCAGCCGAAATCTTCTCTATATATAGGGTTTTTTGGGACTGAGGTGCTTGGGCCCCTCAAGCACCCCGGTGTATCCACCTATGTTGACGGGGGTGATCGGGACTGACAGGGTGCAGAATGACTGCGAGTGGCGCTAGAGCAGGAAGGCCGCAAAGGCACTGAAGTAGAAAGGCCACGAACGGCGAGCAGGAGCAGATTTCACGAGTAGAAACAGGGGCCGTGAGCAGGGTACGACGGAATCAAAACCGTGAGCCACGAACAGGAGTAACGAATAGGGGAAGCGCGAGCCACAAGGGAACGATCGCGAGCAGGAGGCAACGGAGGCCATGGCCATGCCCAAGTGTGTGAAACCCTAGTTGCAATTTACTAGGTGGGAAAAAAGAGTGATAGAACTTTAGAGTTAAGATTTTGGGGAATATTTTCTTGTATTGAATGCATGACATATTGTACAATATATAGACGTAAGAAAATTCTGTCTAATGCAATCTTGGGATAATATCAAATCCTGAGAATTAAGAGACTGTCCTAACACTTCCCCTCAAGTTGAGTGGTGGAAAATCCAACACCCAACTTGTACATAACTTTATTGAACGATCGACTAGCAACCATTTTTGTAAGAATATGTGTGATCTTTAGACTTCACATATGGGAGATTAATCATCTTATCTTCAAACTTCTCCTTAATAAAATATCTATCAACTTCAATGTGTTTGGTACGATCGTCCTGAACTAGATTCTCACAGATATGTATCGCAGCTTGGTTATCACACCAAAGAGGGGATGACACATCTGGTGGATACCCCAATTTGGTCATCAATTTTCTCAATCGTAGAATTTCTGTCAAACCTCTTTCAATGTCTTTAAACTCAGTATATGCGCTAGATAGTGCAAGAATTTTTTGTTTCTTGCTCGTCCACGTCACTAGATTACCTCCAACAAAGATAAAGTGCCCAAAAGTGGATTTTCGATCTACAAGAATTTCTGCCCAATCTGCAACAGTGTATGTCTCAATTATCAAATGTCCATACTAATGGAAAATTACTCCGGTGTCGGCTGAACCCTTAGGTATCCCAGAATCCTCAACGCAACCTCCATGTATTTTTTTGAGGCTGATGCATGAACTAGCTCACAATTCCAACAGCATAAGCTATATCTGGTCTTGTATGAGACAAGTATATAAATTTACCAACCAGATATTGATGCCTTGTCTTGTCTTGTCACATAGCTGCCTTGTCTTGTCACATAGCTCTGTGTCATCCACCAATCTAAGAATGTTATTCGGCATGATGGGCGAATCAATAAGCTTGCATTCCAACATTCAGTCTCAGTTAGTAAATCAATAATATATTTTTTTGAGTAATGTAAATACCCTGTTTTGATCTCAATAACTAATTTCCCAGAAAATACTTTAACTCTCCAAGATTTTTCTTCTCAAACTCTTGGAACAAATGGTTTCTCAAATTCTGGATGTCATCATGGTCATCTCCGATTATCACCGTAGCATCCACATATAATCAAGCAAGTAATCCTCTGTTGTCTTCTTTTGAGAAACAAAGTATGATTAAAGTTACTTTGTGTATATCCATACCGCCTCATCACCACAGTAAAACGCCCAAACCATGCCCTGGTGACTGTTTCAATCCATAAAGTGCCTTCTTCAGTCTACACACCTCTCAGGGTCGAAAGTCCTGAGAGAACCCAGGTGGTGGCTCCATGTAAACTTCCTCCTCAAGATCCCCATGCAAGAATGCATTCTTTATATCAATCTCTATTAGCTGCAATGGAAAACAAAACATGAGTATCAACCTTGGCTACAAGAGAGAAGCTCTCCGAGTAGTCAACTCCATATGTCTGAGTATAGTCCTTGGCCACAAGTCTCGCCTTATAGCTCTCAATCGAGACATCTTCCCTTCAGGCAATTTGCATCTCTCCCAAGTCTTGTTCTTTTGCAAGGTACTCATCTCAACATCCATTGCCTCTTTCCACACCGGAATATGTAATGCATCTTCCACTTTTCGGGGGACATCCTCCTGACATTGAGCAATAAAGGACATTGTAGAGGATGAAGTCAAACTCCCCCTGAAAAAATTAGCCACAAGATATTTGGTTGACCCAGGAATATTATCAGCACAATATCTCTTGGCAGGAATACCACGTGTACTCCGAGGTGGAAGCACTCGTGTCGGTGCAGAATCCTCAATTACAATAGGCACATCTCTAACAACATCCTCAACAACAACATCATGAGAATCGAGATTGAAATCATCAGGGCCAGAGATACTTACAAGGATCCGGAGGAGCATCATTTGGAGGTGGCACGACTCCAGAGGATACTATGTCGTGAGTAGGAGATGGAACTGGAGATGATAGAGAGGATAAGTTAATCCACTCGAGTGGGTCATATGACTTCTCCCCCTGACGAGGAGAGTGGGAAGACTTCCGGAAGAAGTATTCAGGCTCAACAAATTCACCATGAATAGTGGTGAACATACGACGAGTAACAAGACAAAACATCTATACATTTTCTGATTGACTCCGTACCTTTTCTGATTGACTCCATACCCAACAAAAACACACTTTACTGTACAAACATCAAATTTAGTATGACTGTCCTTTGGAATATGCACAAAAACCGAACACTCAAATATACGTGGAGTAAGAATGAGATATGGAGGAACATGGTTGTAGGAAGATAAACTCAGAAGAGGGGTTCTCAACTTTAGGATTTTAGTGGGCGATCGATTTGCTAGACATGGAGCTAGAGCAATAGCCTCAGGCAAAAAATGAGCAGGGGCACAGGATTCAAGCATAAGAGCTCGAGTAATCTCTAATAAAAAATTATTATTGCATTTAGCTACACCATTTTTGCTCAGAGCTATGAGGGCAAGTAGATTAGTGAATAAGACCACGTGTAGAACAAAACTCAGTCATAAGATGATTAAAATACTCCCCCCATTATCAGACTTCAAGACTTTAATAGTACTCTCAAACTGTGTATGAATCATATAATAAAAATGTTGAAACTTCTCAAAAAGATCAGATTTTTGTCTCAGAAAATATACGCAACACATCCTTGTGCAATTATCGATAAATAAGATAAAATAAAAAAATTCATTTCCCCCAACAATAGGAGTTGGCCCCCAAACATCAAGATGAACGAGTGAAAAAGGTTTAAAAGAACGAGTAGTACTAGGCGGAAAAGATGTTCTGTGAGCTTTAGCCAAAACACTTGTATCACAATTTAGATAAACATGAGAAAATTCAGGAAATAATGTGCGAAGGTAGCTATCAGAAGGATGACCTAGACGATGTTGCTAAATTCATCATTTATGGGTGGTAGAACTCTCAATAGTGAGGGCGCGGCTAGTAAGAGTGATTTCATCGACATAGTATAATCCGATTCGTTCAGAGCCACGCTCAATGATCTCCTTTATTCGAATACCCTGGAGAATACAGAAAGATGGATAAATAATTACTTTGCAGTTCAACTCTTTAGTCACATGACCAATAGAAAGTAGCTTATGCAAGAAAGAGGCACAAATAAAGAATTAGAGAGCTTAAGAGTCAGAGTAGTCTCAATCTTTCCGGATCCCTTAACCGGAACAAGTTCACCACTAGCTATCTCAATATGACTTCTCTGAGATTCCTGATTAGTAGTAAATCAGAAGCATCATAAGTAACAGTATCTGTAATCCCGCAATCAAAAATTCAATTCTTATATTTTGCTCTATCATTAGAACATAAATTAACACACTTTAATGGCTCATCGAAATCTCCAAACATTACAAAATGAAATATTTTACCTCACCTTTTTTTTAGAAAAGCAATATTTTACCTCGCCTAAAATAGGAGAGCAATTCGGGAAATGATATACACCACCCCCTTTTCACACACACCTCCACACCTCAATTAGTGAGCACACACACACATGTTGGTGTGTGTGAGGTCCACTGTGCATGAATGTGAAAGGGAGGTGGTGTAGAGGTGTGCAAGGGAGGTGGTGTATAGCATTTTCCGAGCAATCCAGTTCTACCATAATGACTAACTTCTTCCTTTCAGCACCTTCATGATCATTATCATCATCATTGTGTCTGCCACTACATTCTTTATTTTTTTCATCATTCGGTCTACTTTCACACACAAATGCTATAACGCAAGAAAGAATTGCACAAGAATCGCAACAAAATCGTGCCACATCATCACCTCACGTGATACACCAAATAACAAAAAAAAACGCGGCCAACAATTGTCCATTTCCTCTCTCCTCTCCTGCACAGAGGTTATAGTATTGGTCTACTTCCAGCTTCCTCTACAGATCGCGGCCAGCAATTGTGTGAGTTCTCTCATGCGTTACAGCAATTGGTCTACTGCTGGCTTCCTCCACGGATCTGGTGTAAACTTCGTGCACAGATATTTGGGCAAAAAGTTAGGGCATTTGTGGGATTCTCCAAAATCAATAAAGGTATGAGACATTTGTGTAGAAATAAAATAACCCATTGAAGTATGCGGCATTTTTGCTTTGATTTTCTGAATATTTTGATGTTAAGACTTGACTACGTGCCAGATATTTATATCCTAAACAAAAAAATATAATTATGAGACATGTTCAAGTGAAATTAAATTATGCAGGACGGGAATGGAAACCCGAATGGCACGGGTTTGATAGAATGATGGAGCGTATGTATAATATGTCCGAAAATGCTATGTTGTTTGATTCGAAATGTGATTGGGTGTTGGCTAAGTTGGAAGAATTAAAATTGGAGATTGAAGAAAAAGATGACGAGAGACCCGCTTCCTCAAAAAATCTGTCACAAAAGTCTATTGATGACACACCTCCTATTAGTGATCCAACGAAACCTGTTCGAAAAGGAAGACAAGAAACAAGTAGAAGGAAATCGATTAGTGACAAGATTAAGAAGAAAACAAAACAAAATGACAAAGCAACTACAACAAAATATGGCCTCACCCAAAGTACAAGCAATACATTGGTCACGACGATAGAAAATTATAATTGGGTGATGGATGACGTATTCACGCAGGAGAGTTTTCACGTGACGGTGAGTATTTGTTGTTTTGTCTCAATATAAACATTCTATTCCTTGTTGATGAATTGATTTTTTTCTTGCATAGGGGTTATCCGATGATTTCTGATCTTTTGATTGCTGCTGGTTTCTGAATTTGGATTGTTGTTGATCTCTTGATTGCTGCTGGAAATTTGGTTCTCATTCTTGATTGTTGCTAATTTTTGAATCCGGATTGCTTCTGGAAGTTTGGTTCTCATTCTTGATTGCTCCTGGTTTTTGAATTCGGATTGCTGTTGGAAGTTTTGTGAACCAGTTTTAGAAACATTTTGTCTGGTTTGTGAACAAGTTTGGGTTGAAAGTTTGGAACCATTTTGTAAGTCTGGTTTGTGAACCAGTTTCTATGAAAGTTTGGTTTCTGATATGATCAAATGGTATATTCAGTTTCAGCTTCAATGACATTATTCCATGCACAAATGCTATATTCAGTTGGAAGTATGTCATGTTTGCACATTTCTAATACTCTCAAATGCTAAGTTGGAACTATCTGTCATGTTTCTAATACGCTCAAATGCTATATATTTAATTGGAAGTATCTGTCATGTTTCATGAAAACGTTTTTCATTAATAAAATCGTGTATATTAAATGGAGAACATAAGAATAAACTGTTTTATTTATATTCTTTCAAGTGAAACAGGTAAAAAGAAAAAAGAAAAAAAAACACGTGACCAAAAATTCTTGTGCATTCTTGCGCACACTTTTCTTCTGGCATAGCGGTATTGGCTTTCACACCATCTCCTCTTTCTAAAGGTGAAGTCTCCTTTATTTATGTACATGGGTAATGCAAGGCTAGGGGTACTAAACTCTCTAGGTTGCACATCATGTAGAATTCTTATTTTTCTTTTAAAAATAATAGTCATTCCACTTCTAAAAATAAACCGTCTCATCGACAATTCATTTTCCTTCTAGAATTCTTTCACAAATCTTACTTCTCCTTTCTAGGGGCAAGACTTCAAGACTGAATAGGAATTGTGCTGGTTCCTCAATCCCTTTGAGTAAAATTCAGACTGGATTTTTCTAAGGGATGAAGTAATCTATTATTTGAATTTCTCTTGATTGTCATAATTTTTCTTCGTTGGTTGAATTTCTCTTTGCGGTTGACGGAATTTCTATGAATATCTCTTCGTTCCTTGAATCAACATTTCTCTTCATTGGTGACATACTTGCTTATTTAGATACTTAAACCAATACTCACGTCTACACACTAGTATGATTATACTTTTTTTTCACTAGTATGATTATACTTGAATCAATGTTCACAGATGATAACCTATCTTCTTATTTGAATTTCTGTTATGAATTGAGTTAAACATGAATGGAAGAAGAATCTTTGAGTAGAGGACTTGGTGTTCATCAAAGCAAAGGGCAGGAAAATCGAGGAATATGAGATCGGAGAGGTTTTGTAGGCGTGAACTAGGTATTTTGGATAAAGGTCATATTTTTATTGTCTTACGGGATAAAGGCTGTAGCCATAAGGACAAACACTGTAAATATTTTGTGTGATATATAAATTTTGCTTAACAAAAAAAAAGAATCTTTAAGTATTGTGCATTTAACTTAAGAAAGTAGGGACATTGAAATGAATATAAATGATGAAGTGATTGAACGCACGGTTGGGATGATATTTAATAGTTTGGAAGGTCTTATTGACTATTACAAATCTTATGGTAGGTGGGCAGGCTTTCTAGTAAAGAGAAGATCATCAACAAGAGGAGACAACAGAGAGGTTAAATATGTTGTGATGAATTGTTCTCCATCAGGAAAATCAAAGAATTCGAAAAATCCGCTCAAACCACATCCAAACATAAAGACCAATTGCAAGGCTAGGGTTAGGGCAAGATTTTTTGATAGAAAATGGATTTTGAACACAGTTGCACCGGATCATAACCATGACTTGAGTCCTAGTAAAGCTCGATTTTTCAGGTGCAATAAGGTATTGAGGCACTGTAATGAGGCAATTGGAATTAAATGACAGAGCGGGAATTAGAGTAAACAAAAATTTTAATTCTCTCGTAGTTGAAGCAAGAGGCATGAGAATATGACATTTTTAGAGAAGGATTGTAGAAACTTTATTGAGCAACCTAGGCGCTTACGACATGGGGAAGGAGATGCTATGAACTAGAAGAGAAATTCGAATAATGGACTATGTCATCTCTTAGAAAAATTCGGCCTGAATTTTACCTAAAGGGATTGGGAACCGGCACAATTCCTATTCAGTCTTGAAGTCTTGCCGTTGACAACGAGAAGTAGGGTTTGTGAAAGAATCTTTGAAGGAAAATGAATTGTGGATGAGAAGTATTGTTTTTAGGAGTGGAAGGGCTATTATTTTTAAAAGAAAAATAAAAATTCCACATCATATTAGCCATATTATGTGTCAGCTAGGGAGTTTAGAAAAAGGGTACCCCTAGCATTACCCCACCATTGAAATTTTTTCCTCGAGCAGCAATTCTCGATAGAGTAAAAAACAATTGAAAATTTCTCCTCCTTTATCTTGGCATCTGAACTACCGACATCAGCGTCATGTCGCACGCATGATGAACCGGTGGTAGAGCCTTCGACGACAGGAACGAGTGATATTTGGAGAGCCGAGATTTCAGTCTTCTTCTTTTTTCAATACTCTGCTCACTATCGCATCATCATGTCCCTTGGTTATCTCGACCAATTGTTGGCTGAGTACCATCACTATTCCTACAAGTGTTGTTGATCGCCCATTATCGGTGACAAATTCACCGAAAAAACTTAATTGATAGATGATGATAACGCAGGATCAACCTGTTCTGAGATCATGATAGAACTTGATAGTTGAGATTTTAGGAAATATTTTTTTGTATTGAATGAATGACATATTGTACAATATATAAACATAAGTAAATTCTATCAGGCAATCTCGGGATTATATAAAATTCCGAGAATTAAGGGACTAATTAAGAATAATTTATATCCTTAATTAGTCATTCTAATAGAGAGAAGAGAGAACTCATCTCTCTAAAGTCCTGTTTTGCGCAGCCTTCTAAAAATTATAATTAGATTATAAGAACGTTTTTTTAAAAAATGAGTGTTTTGCGCAGTACAAGTACTACTACTACTTTGTTCAAATTTAGAACAAAGTAACCGAATCTCCTAAAATGTGCATAATCCATAAGCAAGAAAGCAAAAAAAATAATAGCTTAACCACGGGGCCGCATAGAGTTGATCTGGCTACATATATGGTCCCTCAATGAATTCATGGTCAAATCACCACGAGCGTCACTTGGGCCATCATCAGTCGACCTTGTATCTGACATCGTCTCAATATTAAATTCCACAAAATCTCTATCTTCATAATCTTTGCGTCGAATAAAATTGTGCAATGCCATCGTCGAACACACAAATGCTGATTGAATTTCAAAAGAATAACCCACAGGCATATCATTCAGTATATGAAACTTGGCCTTCCATATACCAAAGGCTCTCTCAATAGCAGATCGCAGGGATGAGTGTAGATGGTTGAATCGCTCATACTCATTATTATATATTCTTGCACGGTTAAAGTCTGGCAAGTGATATCTTTGTCCTTTGTAAGGTGCCATAAAACCAATCGAATTTGGGTAACCTGCATCAACCAAATAAAATTTTCCTGGCCCACATATACGAAACTTTAGTGGATTATATATATGAATCAAATGGGATTAAAACTTAACAATAAACCTGGTGGAGGCAAGGGAAATTTTTTGTTGTGATCGTTGATTGCATTAGATAGTATTCTCGCATCATGCGCACTTCCCTCCCATCCTGGTACGACATATGTGAAATACATATCGAAATCACATATTGCCAAAATATTTTGTGTTGGGACTCCTTTCCTTCCAATAAATGGTATTTGTTCGTCGACAGGTAACCTAGCAGTGATATGGGTTCCATCTAGTGCACCAATACAGTCCTATAAACAATATAACAATTCAATTGATATGTCTCACGAAACTATAATAACTTTAAAATTATACCTTGAAAAAGGGAAAATATCTGGTATCCTCCGCGATACGAGGATTCAAAGTTGATTGCTCGATAAATGGTTGAATCCAATCCTTCGACATTTTCAAACAAGCTCTCAGTACTTGGCGAATATTTTTAGTTATAGTGTAACCAGATCTTTGATAGAATTCTTGAAGTTGTCTATTCCCTTGCCCTATTCCAACCGCCATCAAAAATGTTGCCACCTTTTCCTGTACGGTTACCTTGGGAGTGCCTCTAAGGCCATAATCATGAACTAATGTTTCACACAACATGTGAAATACATGTGGTCTCATCCTCAAATTTTCGTAACATCGACGCTCATTCACATTGGTCAAAAGGTTTAGTAAGTTCTCCCATCCACTATATGGTCTATTGTGTGAAGGTTGACGTTTAAGGCAACGATTATAATAATATGCAGCAACACTTGCAATTACCTCACTTTCTTCATCCTCTTCCTCACTATCACTACTCCAATTAGACAATGAAACCATTCGGTATATACCAGCAGACACCTTAAAACGTTGACAACAAAAGTTAAGTAAACGCTACCAGTGTGAATATTATGACTTAAAAATGGAAGCATCAACACATGGAAGTTAAAAACTGTCATGATATATTTAGCACATAGCAAGCCATGGTAAGAAAAATAAGGACAATTACAGAATGAAACTTTTTCAAATAATCCAGAAATACAAGTGCACTTCATTTTTTTCTTTCAAGCAATTATACAAACACCTAATAGA
>JAOYMZ010000096.1:0-10326 GCA_025802335.1 Pinguicula primuliflora | reverse complement strand
ATCTCCAAGTGGTCTAAAGAGATTGTAACTCCTATATTCTTTCATAGTGGAATTCTTCTATCCCTACCCGTGGTTTTTTTCCTGATTTGTGTAGGGGTTTTCTACATAAATCTTCGTGTCCTATTTATCTTCAGTATTATTTCATATAAATTATTAGCTGCGGTTTGGTTGGTAAACAAGATATAAAATTTGCAATCTTCATGCATTTTATTTTAAAACTCATCTACAAATCCAGGAATGCATGCAGTGTAGCATTTCCGTGATTAATTAATTTCAGAAGATGGTGTTTTATTCTCTGTATGTCTCATGCTCTTGGTTTGGAATAACCTGAAATGTGACATTTTCTGTTTATTATCCCTTCAATCTTTGGGAGCAAGATGAATGTATCCTGTCTAGTATCAAAATGTACAAGATGGAGTCTATGTACATCATATCCTCCTGATGAGACCATATAGAACTAGGGGTGCCCAAATTACCCCGGAGTACTAGATTATTCGAACCCGACCCGATACCCGAACCCGATACTAATCGGGTATCGGGTATCGATTTCGGTTCAGGGTAGCTTTTTTACTACCCGAAGATTTCGGGTATAGGTCCGGGTATGGGGGTTTCGGGTTTGGGTACCCGGACCCGAAAATAAGAAAAAGGCTAGGTTTGTTTTTTTTATAATTTTTTATTCAACTTTATAAAAAATTAGATAGAATTCTTGTAAGCATTACAAGTCTACACCTCATTGTTATATAGATATGTCTCCGAAAAATGTTTTTCTTAAACCGTTATGGGATAAAATGATGCTCATTTAAACAATAATTCCACGCCGGTTTTGGATGGTGCGGAAAATAAATTTCTTGGATAACTTACTACTCTTCCTTTCCCCTTTGCAAACATAGTGCAACAACAATTCAATTGAAGTTGACACTTGAGTTGAAGTTGTCACTTAGTTGAAAGTTGACTCTTGAGTTGACTTTTTTGTAGTTTTAAATTCTATATTTTCATTCTCTCGCATGGATCTGGCTGGGCCATGCAATTTTTAGTTGGGCTAAGAGCCCAACCTACATTAAAAAAATTTATGCATTATTTTCCGAAATCTCAGGCGGTCTAGGCCACTGTCAGACCGGTTGGACCGCTCGGCCACTAATTTTAGGGTAAAAAATAAAAAAATAAAAAAATGAGTATTACCCGTACCGGGTAATCGGTACCCGCCGAGTTCGGGTACCGGGTACCCGAGCCCAGGTACGAGTAGTTAAAATTACTACCCAATTTTTTGGATCCGGGTCCGGGTAGTGCACTACTCGAACCCGAAATCCGGTTGGACACCCCTATATAGAACTTTTCACTCGGCTACACAAGCAGCAATGGGTTGTTCAAACTTTCACTCGATTTTTCATACGAGTAATGAGTTGTGCAACCAATATCCGCAACAAGTAATGCCATGTTAAGTCATCATCAAACTAACATGACATTTTCAAAAATGCTAATGCTCCACATCCTATTTGCATCACCGATAGCTACGAATTCCATTTAAGCTATATAATATTTGGTTACATACATAATATAATCGTCCAGACAAATATGGTGAGCAAGACAGATTGTTCCTTAAACACCGATGGCCATTCATCTCAAATCGACTGCTTTCTTAACATGGTCCACATGACTGTTAAGAACTAAAGCTTTTGGATTACATACAAAAATAGCATCATCAAGCCTCAACTTCAAGTCATAGCTCTAAGTCGAAGAGTAACGCTCAGGGTGGACCAAAAAAGTCATGTGATCACACAATGACAATCAGGAGAAAACTATTATTATTTTCACAATAGTCGTTTTATAGCACACACAGTATGATAAGTGTGTCATGGTATGGCTCCTACTCAAATGGGCATGTCACGATCTTATACCATGCGAATGTAGTCATTAATAAAAGTACCTAGTCTTTATCCTATACATTCAGTTTTTAAGCTTAATGTGAACCCTGATTATTTCGCAATCGATTTTCTTGGAATCTCATTTTAGACCTACTGAAGCGATTGAAGTCATCTTTATCAGTCTCAACCTTTCTGCTACATAAGCATAAGGGTGATTCCCCGTGTGATATGACCAATCGTAAAACTTTGTGACATTCTATATTGTGTCTGTGTAATTGATTTGCAAACTCATAATAATTGCATAGCATGAAAAAGAAATGTCTTTCTATTCACTAAGCAATTCATTACATAAACATGTTCTCTGATAAATCTACAAGATGTCGTCAAGCCCTACGAATTCCCAGACTCGTGATATGAGCTCTAGACATATCTCTAGGAATAAGTTTGGTCATTGATTCTGCAATAATCTTGTCAGAATGAACATACTTGAATATGATATGTGATTGTTGTTCAAAACAAAGCAATATCTTTTCTGGATGGGTTTCGTCCTTCTATGAAACTTTGAATCCTTAGCGAACAAAATTGGTACAGTATTTATCGCAATAACGACATACTTTATTTCCATAGTTGGCATAGCAATGCAGTCTTACTTATTACTGCAAATGATATAATTCCCCCACCGAGGATGATGTCATATCTATAGGTGGACTTGGACTCACCAAGTTGTCTCCTCAATCGACATCCATATATCCTTTTGAGAGCATATCTCTCCTTTCATAACACAATTAGATCAGTCGTACCACATAGGTAACGAAAGATTCACTTAACTGCTTGCCAATGAGCAGGTCCTGGTTGCATTGGTAACCACTAACTAGTTCAACCACGAAACAAATGTCCGACGTGTACATAACATGGCATACAGTAGACTTCCTATAGCACTTGCATAAGGAACTGTGCTCATTTCCTCCTTCTATTTATTTGTTTTAAGAAATTACTCAATGCTTGGTGCCAAACTCTTATTAACGGGAATATCAACAGGTTTCGAGTTAAGCATCCTGAATCGCTATAAGATTTTGTTTGTTGAGACAGACTCAACAATCTCTTAAATGATTTCTGCAAATTTCAACTCTTAGTACATACCTAGATTCACCCATATCCTTCATCTCGAAGGCAGAGGATAACCTTTGTTTAATGGAGTTGTTCTTTTCCATATTATTTTTGGCGAACAGTATGTCACTGACATATGAAAAATAAAGCAAGATTCATTCCTTTATGCTTAAGACATACACACAATGGTCCTCATCAATCATGATGAAATCATACAAACTAATATCTTCATGAAATTAGAGGTATCATAACCTGGCAAACTGTTTTAAACCATACATGGATCTGTTAAGATGACACACTTGTCTTCTTGCCCTGCTGAGACAACCCCGACAGCTTGATCCATGTATATTTCTTCCTTAAGAACTTCATTGAGAAAGATGGTCTTTACGTCTATTTGTTATAATTCGATATCCAAATGGACAACCAAGACAAGATGTGGGCGAATAGGGACCATTCTCACCAGTCAATACCCCTAAATTGGGTAAAGCTTTTCATCACGAGTTGGGCTTTAAACTTTCGAATAGTTCTCAAACCTCATTTATTTTCATTGAGTCCATACATCCTTTATGGTACTAAGCCATTTTCATTATCTGGATAGGCCATGTTCTCACAATAAGAGGTAGACTTTTATAGTTCGAAATGTACATAGAAGAACACATCTACCTCAATTCGACAATATCATCAAGGAATTCTTCCATCAAATGACAAGATTTTCAGCTACCATTGTCAAGAAGTCACTCCCACTAACCCCAAAGTTGATGGAATTCGTAGCTACATCTGTATCAGGTACAGAAGGTTACTGATCAACTTGCCTATTCGAATGACCACTCTTAGTAACTCGTTGGTCGGTAGAATTTGTAGTCTCATCAGTTGAAGGTATTAGAGATTGTTGTTGAGGACTGACCTCATTTGCATTTATACCTTCGTTTTGCAAGCTCGCACTTGTAATATGCGGAATTCCTGATCAAATTACCTATTTAAAAGGACTACTCCCACTAATCCATTTGTTAGTGGAATTTGTGGTCTCATAGGTAAAAGGTATTGGAGATTGCTGCCTAGGACTAACCTCGTTAGCATTCTCACCTTCATTAGGCAAACTCCCACTTGCAAAATGCAAAATTTCACTATCTTTGGTTGTTTTGGTGAAACATATTCTCCCTCACACCAAGAGATAGTGACAGTTCTCATTATAACTCATACAATTGACTGTCCTGTCTTATATCACCGGAACTGATCCATCTAGTATCTCGACATTGTGACTATCAATTTTAGTCATGCCTCATTTGAATATTCACTGAACAATACTTATCATCTCGCATGTCCAGGCTAATGAATGAACACCCATTTGGTTTGCTCTTAGACCAAGTTTTCCATGTTGACGGGTTTGGTCATGCAAATAGTTGCTGAACGCAATGGTCACATATGGTCTAAGAGTGGCTTCCTCCCATTCGATAACTCATACAGAGTGGTGGACACACTTTTACTTGGCACACGATTGAGGATATTTGTTGTCGTAAGTAATGTATATTCTCAAAGGTGTATGGATAGGTTAGCTTGCGCATCATGAACCTAATCACGTTAAGTAAAGTTCGATTCATGCATTCCACAATAATATTTTGCTGTAGAGTGTATGGAATAGTAAGTTTCTTTACAATGTCCTTTTAATCACAATATTCTCTGAACGAATTAGAAAGATATTCACGACCACGATTAGTTCTTAAGTGTTAGCTTTTCGACCTAACTGTGTTTCGACTTCCACCACTTAAAGTTTGAACATATCGAGTGTTTCATTGCAGTGAGATAACATATACACGTAACAAAAACATGAGTAGTTATCTATGAGGGGGATAAAAATAGGAATCCCTAAGACATGCTTTTACGAAGAGGGTTTGCAAATATAGGGATGAATTAGATATAAAGGATTACTGACTCTATAAGCCCTACTAAAAGACTTTTGCTTGCCTTGCTACCTAAGTAAGGTTCACACATGGGCACTTTAACCCTTGTGTTGATGTTTAAAAGACATCACTTGCCTAGTCTATTAAGCTTATCTTGACCAATCAAGTCTAGCAAGCCATTTTACGGATTAAGAGTTTTATTTTCATTGGAGATTAAGGCAATGGATGAACTATTTAAACTTGAATGAACGTCATCCAGATCTAGAACACAGAAATCATGTTTATAAGATCTGCGTCCAAATACATTATCTCTATACATGATTCTTAGCCATTCACTCTGAGGTTAAAAGCAAATCCAAAAGATACTGACTAAAGAATTGAAATCAAATAACAACGTATGATAGATACAAAAATGGTGTCATACAATAACAATGTGTTCATGCCATGAAGCTGACACTTCTAATTGCCACTGCAAACATCTTTTACATTGTCGGACCCATAGCTATACTTTGTGTTCCAAAATCATAGTGATGAAACTCCATAAACCCAATACAGTAATTTACTGTGTATTGATTAGTTCCTGGTTAATAATCCACATAGGAAAGAATTGCAACAAATACATAGGAGCATATGCATAACAAATACATAGGGTTGTTTCTTTTCGCAGTTGTAACACTTCATATGCGCTACATTCTTTGGACCATTTTTCCATAGATGTTGTTTGTGTATTTTCTTCTTTATTGGGATTTTCTAAAGACTTTAGAGTCTTCCCATGAGTCGAAGAAGACACAACCTTCATACTCTTGCTCAATGCATTTAGCAGTATCAGCAAACGTCTTGATGTACATATTATAAGTCATTAAGATTGTGAAAGGAGTCCAACAAAAGTCCTCCATTTCATCAGTTAGTTAATGAATCACATTAACTATCTTTTCAAACTCATAAATGTAAATTCCTCATCCTCTAATTCACACAGAATAGAGTTCATACTGCAAATATGTTCCATTGCAGGTCGACACGAATCGATCCTGTATTGGAGTCACTTCATATGCAAAGTACGAAACCTTGAGTGTGAAATATGGCCATATAGCACCTCTTTGGTCTTTTCGGAGGCAAAATGTTCTCGAACATCTTTTTTGTGTAAGAGAGGCATACTCTTCCTAGCTTACTGAACTTATAAGAGAGTTCGGTTATCATTTTTGGTCCATTTCTATAAGTATATTCAAGGATATTAGGCACAATATTTATTTATATTTTTTTATAGAGCATTTTGATTAATTATCGTGTTTGAAAACTTCGCTAGGCTTGTAATTATCACACTTTACATAATAAAAAATTTCGAAGAAAAAACTAAATGTCCACATTTGAAACATATTCAAGGAAAGAACTCATGTGACCAACAAAAAGTTTTTTTTTAAATTAGTACTTTAAATTAGAACATTTTAATAATTTGTCCATGCCAATACATATTGACACAAATTATTAGTTAACATATAACGTTTCAAAAATTTTTATAGCACACAACTATAAGACGACTTCCAAATATATTAAAATAATTTGTGTCATAACACATTTACCCTTAATTGATTCGAAAATCACCCGGTTGGTAGGTACGCAGACTAACCTTCTATACAGTGGTTTTCATTCCTCATGAAGAACTCAGGTTTCTGGTGGGGTCACAACGGTATCTCTTAAATACCAGTCCTAGAGAGACCGACATGAGCATGATTAATACAGGTGTTCTTTTAACATTCGAATTTTATGGTAAACAGTGATTACCATAAAATAATTTTATTAACACATAGTCAATAAAAGATATTGTTGCATATAATTTTATTATTGTTTGTTCTCTTTTATTCTTATTCGGACCACACTCTAATAATCAAAGGAATTTGCAACATACGACATGCTTGTAACACAATAATAGTCAATTAAGTATGCTTTTGTTCTCAAATAGTACTTAATCATATATACTAAAAATATAAATTGCACATAGCCTTAAATAAATTATAATCATGCATATCCAGAATATTTAACACATAAATATTTCAAATCATGCATTTTTCATAATTTAACTAATAAATTAAAATACATAAATTATTTAACACATAAATAATACAGTATATATTTAACAATTTAACAATTAAATTGACAAGAATTATTTAACACATAAATATATCCTAATTATGCATACAAAAAATAAATTTATTTAACACAAATAAAAACATTTTTTTAAAAAAAAATTTATTAGGTTTGGGCCGATCGAAATTCGGTCTCAACCCAAAATCCTTTTTTATTAGAGTTTTATAGTTGGACTGCCAAAAAAAGGCCCACCATTTTTTTCTTAAAAAACGGTATTCTTAATGGGTTAAAATGACTAACCAGGGTTTCAAAGGAAAATGATATTTGTACACACTTTTTTGACATTATTGGTTGACAATGTGATGTGGCAACAATCACAACTACAATTAAAAGAAATAAATAATATAACATGTGGTTGTGATGGTTGCCACATCACAATGTCAATAAATGGTATCAATAAAGTGTGTACAAGTAGCATTCCTCGGTTTCAAAACCCCTTCAGCCGCCGCCAAACATGAGGAAAAATAAATCTCCTCATCGGGTTTCACCTTTTCGGTCAGAACAAAACATATCTTCCTTTTACCGGCCTCCTCCCGTTTTCAACTACATACTCTTCTTTGGACCAGGATGCTCGTATCAAATTACTGGAAAAACGAAACAGATTCGTTTATCTAGGCAAATACACACCGGCAAACGGAACGGAACTGTACTCGGTCGTCGTTCCTAAGGTATGTGATGGACACACGCCAGCTGTGGCGGTGGTTTGACAGTAACAACGGTGGTGGCTCCAAGTATATTGGATTTTTACCGAAAACACATTAAACATATTCTTTTTTTTTGAATCACACAAAACATATTCGGTTACTATCCAAAAAAACGGGTTAGAGGATCTTGATGCATTAAACACTCCTCCTGGAATGATGGAAATGGAAGCTACACAACACATGAGTTCTTCGCTCTAGGGGGCTAATTTAGGTAGCACAGGTGCGGGGTACGGGTGCGTATCCGATATGGGTGTGAGGATTTTTGAAAAATATAGTATACGGGTGCGGGGTACGGGTGCGTATCCGATATGGGTGTGAGGTTTTTTATTAAAAATATAAGGATTAAATTGTAAATATAAAAAAATTATATAAAGAAATATAAATACGATAATATAAGTAACATTACCAAAGTATAAAAATAACTAAATATTTATTTTGTCACAACACAAAAATAGAAAAACATTTCAAAATCTGAACAAAAAACCCACATTGCAGAAATCGAAAAATCTGAACAAAAAACCCACCTTGTAGATCAACCTACTAACCGAAGAAGCCACTTCAAATTCTTTGCCGAATAGAGACAGTGAATTGCCAAAACGATATAGAGACAGTGAATGGCGGTTACCTGTGGGCGGCAGGAATAAGGGAGTGGCAGGTAGAGGCGACGGTCGACGTGCGTTGCGGCTGATTTGCTTCCCGCAGACGGTCAAGGGTTTGCAAATTTTGATAGATCCGCGGCTTGTTTGCAATGAATGAACGTGCAACTTTTACATAGATTAAGATTTTATTACAGATACGCGGATATGGCCGTATCGGTATAGATACGGCCGTATCCATACCGTATCTGTAATTTTGTAAAATTACAGATATGGCCCGATACGTATTTATATACGTATCGGGCGTATCAGGACCATATCTGTATTCAATTCACACCCGATACGGGATACGGTCCCAAATAAGTGTATTCGTGCTTCCTAAGATTTATCACCTTGGATCAAAGCTGTTGCTGCAGTTCTCATTGGGTTTATGTTTCCATCGGGAGGAAAGTTGTAGGAGTTCTGCAATGAAGAGATGAGGATTTGTGGTGAACAAAATGGCACACAACAAATAAACAGATAGTTATTAAGACTTGTCCCAATGATAGAGGCAGCTGAGGTCTGGGTTCTGTCAAAATCCTGCAGGCAGAATGTATTTTGTGATCTTTGTTAAAGTCCGTCCCACACCGGAAACAAATGTGGAGGAGGACAGATTTAAATAATAGGAATAGTGGGGAGATGCATAACATTGTGTATTAGGGTTTTATTGAGGACATTTATATTTTTACCGAATTAACTTCCATGCGCACCCACACACACGAATACCTCGTGTTGCATTGTGGGTTTAGGCTCAATTTTTTCTAGGGCTCGAGACCCATTTGTTGGCCTGGCCCACTGTATTTATAAAAATTTAAGATGGTATCGAAGCACCCAGGTTTAGGTGCCCATTGTTGTTGTTTCCACTGTGCTTTACGGTGTGGAGTGCTAAAGTCCGTCCCACACCGGAAACAAATGTGGAGTAGGACAAGTTTAAATAATGGGAATAGTGAGGTGACTCATAACCTTGTGCACAAGTTTTTGTTGAACTTAGCAAATTAATCCTCATGCGCATCCACACACGAGACCTGGTGTCCCACTGTGGGTTCAGGCTCGGCTTTTTTCTAAGGCTCGAGGCCCGTCTGTTGGGCCGGCCCAGAGTATTTATAAAAATTTAAGAATCTTACTACAAATGATATGCATTTTGCCATTGTGTTATCAGCATGAGAAGTGAGGTGGCACTTGTTGCAGTTGAATCATGGCCATCCCAAACTACATATGTTCTCCTCTTCCCCTTTCCTTTGAGATACATGAATGGCTTGTAGTGTGGAATCATAATTTTCTCCCTATGCAACCAAGTAAACAAAGAAGGTTGAATCATGGCCATCCCAAACTACATATGTTCTCCTCTTCCCCTTTCCTTTGAGATAGATGAATGGCTTGTAGTATGGAATCATAATTTTCTCCCTGCGCGACCAAGTAAACAAAGAAGGTTCAAGTCCAACAGCCAGAGAAAAAAAAACATGACAAAACCAGTAACTACATTAGAGGATGTTGAGTTTTTGTGTTTGTCACCTATACACTCCTTCTTCGAGATGGATACAAGTCCATCTTTCGTTGTTCGAAGGTACAGAATCAATAGCTACTTGAATGGTGGTGAAATTACCTTCTCCTGATGGATTCACATAGATGGTTGGACTTTGATGATAATATGGCATGTTCTTCTTCTGTATGCTGGCTTTACATGATGAAGAAAAGTCTAATAAGAGAATGAGAGAGATGCAAGGACAGAGAAAGACCACCTTGTATGAGATGACATGTTTGGTGGGTAAAAAGGATGATAATGTGATAGAATTTGGGAGTTATATAGAAGTAATTTTGTGAAAGATAACTGAACAAGGGCTGTGGAGAACAGAGCTAAGTCTGTTGGTTCACTGAATCACTGTTAGTACGAGTAGCTTGTTTGTCCAAAGGGCCTGAAAAGATAATAAACCCGAATCACACTAACCTTTGGACAAACAAGCTACTCGTACTAACAGTG
>JAOYMZ010000095.1:0-10326 GCA_025802335.1 Pinguicula primuliflora | reverse complement strand
ATAACAGCTTGGGCCACAAAGATTTACGAATACTGGGGTTAGGTGAACCATATACCGCAGTCATGTGAAAAACCATAGAATCATCATAAGATATATTACAATGGACAAATTGCCAGTCATAGTCTATAATGGTAACCTGAACTGAGTCAGTCCAGAGGATCCAAATTCCTCCGGAAAAACCTTGTGCCTCGACCCGAAAAGAATTGGTAAAACCGTTTCCGATTTGACCAATTAAACTTTCTGCATTGGGGCCACTGGCTCGAGGTTCCACAAGAATAAGTATGTAAGGTTTATGCATTTTGATTAAATGGTGAATAGCAGAGATCGTGATGATATTTCCCACACCTTGCAAATTCCATGCAATGATTTTTCTATCCATTAAAACAGTGAATTTAGGTTTTAATATGAAATAGTGAGAAAAACAACTGAAAGATAGAGTAGTGTAGAAAAGCTTACTAGGAGCAGATACCCTCCATAGTGGCTTGATCAGAGTAAGGTCCTTGACTTTCAGCATCAAGGAATTCAGTGTCCTCAAATTCAGCATCATGAATTGTCGTTTCCCTGATGTCAGTGTCATGAAATGTCGTCTCCATGATGTCAGTGTCTTGAATTGTTGTATCCTTGATGCCAGGATCAAGGATTTCCGTTTGGTCCTCCATAATCTGTTTCTCTTTGGCCTTTGGTGCTTGTAGCTCTTTGTCTGGGTGTACATCCGGGGTAAGTGAGGGTTGTGAGGACTGCTTGCTGGCTCCTAAGACGATCCCTTTATGGCCCACGTGAAAACCTTGTGTGTGAGTAACTTTAGTGGAAAGAGAAGATAGCCCTTCTTGCTGGTTGTTTGCCGTTCCTGCATTTAATGAAGAAGATGGGTGAGGAATAATCACAGCTACATGTTTAGGGGGAAAAGAGGGACCGAAATTGAACGAATTAGGGTGATGAGTGGAGGAAATTTCTCTGGTGGCGGAGGAGCAGATGTGTTCTTCTTGGCCCATGTCGTCTCTTTACCGGACGAGTTACCCTTCCATTTCCCTTTTGTTTTCTCTGACAAATTAGGCTGTGGACTATTTGGAGCCGTTTGTGTTCGCTGATTGGTACGACGTTTAATCTGAGTTGGTGCAGATGCAGATGTAGATGCTCCTTGAGAAGCTTTGGTGGATCCTTCAGAGGTTGCTTTGAAGATTGGTTGAGCTACCTCTGCGGAGTCTTCTTCCAGAGTTCGCAGGACATTGTAGCGGAAGGATGTAACCGCCTGGGCCTTAGAAATTGGGTCGGGTGTTGAGTTTTTTGGGACGTCCCGAATGGGCCTCTTACCCCTCTTTTCGGCCTTCATCCAAGGCCCAGCTGTGGTTAGGTCAGGGGTTTCCTGCGATTCAACAGGGATGTCTGGTTGGGAAACTTTCGAGCCTGTTGCACGTGACTGGTCAGAAACCAAGGTGATCGTTGGATTTTGACTGTTCACAAGG
Organism: Pinguicula primuliflora; assembly: GCA_025802335.1. Classification (NCBI taxonomy): domain Eukaryota; kingdom Viridiplantae; phylum Streptophyta; class Magnoliopsida; order Lamiales; family Lentibulariaceae; genus Pinguicula; species Pinguicula primuliflora. The sequence continues at coordinate 8,863 of JAOYMZ010000095.1, read as the reverse complement.
ACACCGGTAGTTGGCGGAGCTACGTCGACAATGACGGTTGGCGAAGAGGCCAAGATGCTGGTCATCTCTTTCGCAAGCTCCGGGAGTTTGTGATTCATATGTGGGCAGTTCTCTTTAAGATGACCAAATCTAGCACAGCCGAAACAAATTATATGCAAATCTTCGTATTGGATCGAAAATGGCTTCTGATCAATTGTGACTGCCAGTTTCAATGGTTGACGGAGGTCGAGCCAAACAGCCAACCTCGCAAATAAATCGTGTGCCCCTAAAAGGGTATGAGTGTCAGCCTTCGGATAATAACCAATTGGCTTTACAATTTCTTTGAGGAGGCTTTCCTAGTAGTATTACGGTGGTAATCCATGAATTCTGACCCAGGTAGCAACACTTTCGATGTGTTCATCCTTGACATCAAAGTTGCGATGCCACGGAAACACCCGAATGTATGCGCTGGAGATGGTATGGGGGCCTTCATATAAGGCTTTTTCATAATCCTCTGGATGAGAGCACCGTAGAAGATAATACCCATTACCGATGTCTGTAAGACGGAGATCACCTCTCGGTTTCCAGTGACTATTCAGATTCCGCGTGAGTGATTGATAACCCATGTTCCTGCCCAACGGACGAATTATCAAAGTCTTAGACATGTTTTGGACCATTTTGAGTTGAATCTGTTCCTTGAATGTAATTGTAAGGCCTAATTGATCAACAGAGTGTATCACGTCTTCCGGGAAGACCTCAATCATCTGGCATGACATATCGGTAGTAGGAGCTAATAGTGAGCTATAAGTCCCTGATTTTGCCTGCTAGGGCACCTCTTTTTTCTCATCCATGGATGAAGAGGACGGAACAGACGATGAAGCGGCAGTGGCCGGGACGGAGGTACGGTTTGGACGGCATGAAGCGGAGGAAATTCCTCAGTGACCGTATGGTCCATATCATCCATCGGATGAATACAGCCAAGAATTCCGAAGTTTACTATAAATTCTATCCAAATTTCACCGATTTGCGCGAGCATTGAAAAATTTCGTAGAGAGAAGGTAGAGAAAAACTTTTAGAGAGAGAATACGAAATTTTGGATCCCTGTACACCTCATTTTTTCGTGTAGGACATATGAGGTTAGGCCACATTTTTTTTGTTATGGTTTTTCTTCTTTCTTTTTTTTTTGCTTTTTTTAATATTATATTATATTATTATTTATATTATAACTTTAATAAACTTTTCACTTTTACTACAATCTGAAATATCCGTCGAACCGCTCCTCATTTGTCGAAACGGAGGTTACTATAATTATCAGCGCGCTTCCATATAATATGTGATTTCATATAGTTTCGATATACTTATTATGTAATAATTTTTATTTTTATTTTTAATAATATATGCTAAAACGATAGAATTTTCCTTGCGTTGCATGCGACCACGCCCGAGCCGCATTTTCCCTAAGTATTTTTATGGTGATCGTGGCTTTAAGATACGGGTCATATCCTAGTTACTATTCATATAGAAGGAAAAGGCGAGACGGAGGGACGGAGAACTTCCTCGGCGGAGATAATTGACAGAAGATTCACGGTGGAAAGAAAAAGGCAAACAAGTCACAGTATATCATAATCCAACTCAATCATCCACGAAGGAGAAAAACAAGTCAGCTTGGACTATGATTTCTCGCAAGAAGAAGCCGCTACAACGCCATAATCTTGCACATGAGAAGAATCAAAGTAATCTTAGTACATTGTTCTTCACAAAACTCCCTGTAGGATGGGATTCTAAAACTTTGGGACAAATCTCCTCTGAGTATGGTCTTGTTCATGATGTCTTTATTTCCCAGAGATTGGGGCTGAATGGTAGAAGCTTTCAATCTTTGAGGTTTGCATTGTTTTTTTTCGAAGGAATAATTTTATTAATAATAGCTTAATCCTAAAAAAATAGTAAGAAAAGGTTTTAAATGAAAAACCTAGTAATGTTGTACCCATTAATGAACCTAAAAAGATACCAACGAAAAAGCCCTAGACTCGAATTATACGCGGGTATCTCCTACCCATCCGAGTAACTAGGTGAAGAGGGTAAACCGTTCTTCCTCCATAAAATATTTTCCGGTAAACTTCCGGGATAAGAGAAAAATCCGAAAAAGGAAAGAATGTAGCACCCGGTTTGCCTCTTTTTACAAGAGAGTGCATGCATTGATACAAAATGCAGAAAGTTTTGCAACCCAGATCAATGGTCGACGACTCTCTGGTTTCAGATTTGAAGTCAATACTGCTCGTTACAATCGGATACATGATTCAAAGGCACAAAGGAGTATGTCCAATACTCCAAAGTTTAAGGTTGTATGATGATGGCAACCAGTGAAAAGTTCATTGCAGAAGACTGATGGGGCAGTGAAGGAAGATGTTTCATGTGCGCAAGCGGTTGCTACTTCGAACTCACTAGTTGGAAAACCTACTGCTGGACAATTCAAAACTGAGTTGAAGATTATGAATGGTTTAAAAGCTCCTTAGTTGCAGTATTAAGGAAGAATGGAGAAGATGAGTTGGAGATTATTCTTGATGAGTTGCATAAGAATGGATATCCAAATGCTCATATACATGTTAACGAATACTGAAGTGTTGGTAAGTGGCTTGCATATGGTGGGACAAGAAAATTTGTTGAATCTTAGCCGACAAAAGCAGGACAAGCTCTTCCATGAAGTTAAAAAATGGGAAGTCGATGCGGATATTAAGAAGAGAGCTCTATGGTTGCAGATCAAGGACCTCCCATTACATTTCTAGAATCAAAGATGATGGTCTTGGATAGCTACAAAATATGGTGAGATTATTGAAGTTGATATTAATTCTTTGCAACACAAGGAGCTGCAACAATGTCGGATCAAAATTTTAACTCGATTAAGGAGAAATCTGAGTGGATTCATAGAAATTCAAGTTGATAGCCAAGTTTATAAGATTGAAGTTCTGGAAGCGCAAGAGAAACCAATATTGTGGTTATCGGAGAATATTCAGATGGTCAGAATTCATTCTGGCTGATCATCGGAAACCTCAAATTTAAACAGACCAGAAAAAGATTGTCTTGTAGTTATAGAAACTCCTTTAATCTCACAAGGAGTTCAAAAAAGATGTGACTAGTGTCGTATGCAAATACGACAATAGATACACTCACACTGCCGTTCTTGGGATTCATCCCCTAACTTGTCGTGCCATATCCAAAGGACTGACCACATCTTGATCTTAGGTTTGCCAACACGCTAGTGATGAGGCTCATAAGGCAAAATTCCCTTCGTGTTGGGCCACCTACACCAACAGAGCTATAAAAGAGCCATCGGTCTGCAATGTAAATAAGCATTTCTCAATTGTCGATTAATGAAAGACAAATGCAATCAGACGAGAAGTGAATTCTCGGTTCCATAACCGTGAAGACTGCTTGAGGCCGTAGAGGAACCATTTAAGGAGGCAAACTTGTCCTGATCCATTTGCAGAATGGCCTTGAGGTGGTATCATATGCACCTCCTCATAAAGGTGCCCGTGCAAAAAAAAAATATTAATGACGAGATGATGGATCTCCCAGCCGCACTGCACAACTACTGCCAATAAAATATGGATTGTGGTATGTTTGGCCACTGGTGAAAAAGACTCGGAAACTTTTAGACCTTCAATCTGGTTATGGCCTTTTTCCACGAGACGTACGTTATATCTGGAGATAGAACAATCAGTTTGTATACCCATTTGCTGCCTATGGTCTATTGGGCTTACATCCAACTGGTAAAGGTGTGATTAACCAAGTTTGATTCTCCTAAAGTGCTTGCAGTTCCTCATTGATAGCCTTAACCCAACAGTCATCTGTGATTGATTCAGAATAAAAATGAGGTTTATCACCTGCACTTACAGATAAAAGACAGTGAGCAGATAGGGATATGTGTTCATTAGTGATCATGACATAGCCTCTGTGCCATATTGGTGCCTTTGTAATACGATCACACTGTCTGAGGGGAGCTGTAATGCAGGGAGATGGAGGATTTTGTTCAGAATGTAGAGCTTCTTCAGGTGAATTTGAATATAGGACTACAGAACTGTCTAGTGGAAGCATGTCCGGGATATTGCATAGTGAAGCATTATGTAGCAACTCAATAGAATGTGGCAATTCAGTGGTAGTATGTGGAGGTGATATAGTGTGGCATGGCAACGCAGCAGGAGTGATGTGAGGTGGATCTACATAGGTTGGTAATAGATCAGGAATATGAAGTTTGTCAGGGGCATATGACTTTGATCAACAGAAGGCTTTCGGTAAGGAAAAATAGCCTCAAAGAAAACCATATCTCGCGAGGTCACCAACCTCCGATGATCCAAATCATATAATTCGTATCCCTTTGTAGAGGCCGAATATCCAACAAAAATACATTTGATTTCCCGAGCCGTAAGCTTAGTTTTCAATGGCCCTATGACACTGGTGTAACTCAGACAACCAAATGTTCTGAGCTTGGACAAATCAGGCTTTGAACGATATAGCACTTCATGTGGACTATGCCACTTCAAAGTAACTGTCGGCAGTTTGTTTATTAAGTATGTAGATATCAAAATGGCCTCACCCTAGAAAGATTGAGGCATTAATGAATGGAATAAGGAGTCCTAGCCATGTCCAGCAAATGGTGATGCTTGCGTTCCGCTATCCCATTTTACTGAGGAGTGCACGGTGCACTGCGATGGTGAATGATGTCGTGTGATGATAGTAGCGCTTGGCAAGCCAGGCTCATAGACTCACCCCTGTTATCACTGCGTAGATTTTTCACTTTGGCAGAAAATTATATTGCTATCATACTGAGAAACTGTGTCAAGTATGATGTAGTTTCTGATTTATACTTCACCAAATAAATCCACGTAGTGCACTGTGATCATCCACAATCGTGAGAAAGAAAGAAACTCATGTAATGGAATGTACTGAATAGGGACCCCATATATCTACATGTATCAACTCAAAGTTATGCGTAGAGTGTGAATAATGTGTTGGAAAGGGAAGTCGAGGCCCCTTGCCCCTATAACAAGCATCACATGGTGATTGAATAGAAATAAAGTTGTCATTCGAAGCAAGCTATTTTAACACATTTAAAGACGGATGTCCAAGTCTATTGTGCCATTCATTCGAACATTTGACAACATTCAAAATATTACTAGAATATAAGAAGGGATTTTGTATGGCAGGAGTGACTGGGATATCAAAAGGTGGGCGGCGGACGCTCTATCTGCGGCTGAGTGGTGAAGCTGGATGAATCAAAAACATATAGCCCTCGAAATTTCCTGCCCACTACCAAGATCTTGCTAGTTTTGAGGTCCTTCGTGAGACAAAAGGACGGGTAGAAAGAGAAATAGGCATTAGCATATTTGCTGAGGGAAGAAACCGAAAGTAGATTAAAATGAAAGGTAGGTGAATATAGACATTTTGTATGAATTATGGTGTTTGACAATTTGATGTCCCCAATGCACTGCTATAGAGCATCATCTCCATCTGCTTGATGAACACTTTGAGTAGGCTTTGGAGAAGGACGACTTTGAAGTAATGTAACATCACACCACATATGACTCATTGCACCACAATCCACAATCCACATTTGAGTCAAAATGAGAAGCGTTATTTTGAGCAAGGAGAAAAACTGTACCCGTGTACTCCAGCTCATCCAAACATGCTGAGCTCACAGCATTAGGAATGATGTGTAAGACCTCCTTGAGAGCTTTGCTATTCTCCTGTCGAACAATCTCCGTGACATTCATTTGGCTTGCAGGATCAGTATATTCTCGCTCCATTTCCACTGAAGATTGAAGTGTCAGATGAGCATAAGATTGAGTGTATGGCTGGGTCATCATCTTTCCCTTCTTCTGCTTGGTTTTCATTTTGAAGCAATTGTGGATAGAATGGCCTTGAATATGACAATGATCGCAACTCTTCAGTTTGTAGCAATCATTGATCGAATGTTCCAGAATGTTGCAATTTGTACATCGGATTTCAAGCCTTTTAGCCTTCAAGATAGCTCCCCTCATCGTTCCTTTTTGCCCATTCCACTTGTTAACCTGACAGTATCCTCCAGAAAGCTTAATCAACATTGTATAATCAATGACTCCACGGTTCAAAGCACTTTCCTCTTTCTGTCGTTCGACTGTGAGAATAATCGCATAGACTTTGTTAAGGGTCATAGTGGCTCAACTGACATCACCTGGTCCGTAATCAGCTCAAAAACAAGAACTGATATGCCATTATCCAATTCTGTCTTTCTCTTTTTGGCACCTCTTTTGCACCACTCCTGACGTGTCACTATCCAATTGGGTGAAATGTTGGGTTGTTCTAGAGAGAGGCAAACGGTCCGGGTTAAATGGCCTTTCTGCCTGGACCGGACCGTTTAGCCCATTTCGGAAAACGGGCGGATACGGGCGGGTTGGGTGTCGAAAATGGGCGGTTCAGACTTTATCCGTTTAACAAAACAGGCGGTTCGATTTTTACAGACGCAAAATGGGCGGATACGGACTTTTATCCGTATAACCTGCCAAATAAATCCGCGAGAGAATACTTCAACAAGGCAGCTTCACTGGCTTCTACTCTTCGAGTGGCCGGTACTATCCTCACTGTTAGAGTTGTGTGTTGTGTTTCCGTATGAATGCTGCGTCGCCGCTGCCGTCCAGCTCAACTGGTCCACCGATAGATCCATCAAATCTAGACAATCGGCTATCGCATTACTCCTGTGCTGGAACCTGGAGGCACTCCAGCACCGCCGTGTCCTCCGAATTCCCACCTCCCAGAAAAGTGATACAGAGCAGTACTACCAGGATGAACTTCCCCAAACCGGATGCCATTCTTTTCTGTGCCATCGAAGATTAATAATGGGTTTGTGTTAGCTGTTTTTGAGTGTTGTGGGATTGAACGGAGTTTTTTGAATTGGCATGAAAATGCATTTAGAGAAAATCTGAAGCTTTCTTTATCAAAAAGTCTGATTTCACCCTTGGCACTAGACTCTCCTCCACTTAATCCCACTCTCCCATTCACCGTCTTCACTCTCCAATTGCTCAGATTTTACAGTTAAATCCTGCAAAATGACTGAACCAAGATGAACAATGACTGAACCAAGATGAACAAAAATTGCTGAGAAAATGACTGAACCAGGATGAACAAAAATGATGGCTGAGTTGCCAAAGAGAGAATATGGGAAAAATCCCACACCGGATGCGTTGTCATTATGGTGGGCAAATGGAGTCTATAAAAGAAAATATGTAATACATTTTTAACTAAATAAAAAAAGAGTAAAATGAGTCCTGAGCAGTAATGAAACTTTTTGCTAATTTTTCTTAAAAAATTATTTTTTTTATGGACTGATGGCCCAATTTTTCTATAGCGGATATGGGCTAAACGGGCTAAGCTTATTCTGCCCGTCAAAAAAACGGTCCAGAGCGGATCGGACGACAAAAAACGGGCGGGCTTAGGCCCACCCGTTTTACGAAATTGTCCGGTCCGAGTTTCTACCCCCTGGACCGTTTATAAAAACGGGCGGGCGGGCTTTAGCCCACCCGCCTGTATGCCGAATTCTAGGTTGTTCGATAAAATGTTGAACTGAATTTTTCAATACCCAATTGGGTACTGACACACCATCAAGTGGTGCAAAAGAGGTGTCAAAAAGAGGGTGTCTTATAGCATTTTACCTCAAAAACAGGGTTCAATTCAAACAAAAATTTCATCACCTTCTCCTCCTCACTCACACCACATCTGCATTGAACAACAGGTCGCATATATTACAATTCGTCCCAAAGACCCTTCAATTTGTTAAAATATAAGGTAACGTTGTCACCTCCTTGTTTGATTTCAGCAATTTTTCTGCGCACCCGGTAAACCATCGGGCTGTTGAACTATCCCAGGCATTCCCTCAATTCGATCCAGATGTCTCTGGCGAACGTAGTGTACTGGAACCCTGCGAGAACCTCTCCGTCAATAGAGTTGTAGATCCAGGAGGCCACAATCGGATCAATACTCTTTCAATGCTGGTATTCTTCAGATGCCTCATCATCACGGTGCTCAACATTTTCGTCGAACAGTGCGAGCTTACGTTTTGCTCCAAGCGCCATGCGGATGGCCCAACTCTAAGACTGGTAGTTCCTCGTGTTCAAGAGGACATTCTCCAACGCCATCCCTGGCTCGTCTGAATCACGCATCTGTGGACCTCTCCTTGTTGGAACTATGGCTGTCTCGAATGGTGGTTCAACTTTTGCAGCAAGTAAATTGATCTCGATCTCGTCTTGATTTTTGGCCATTTATCATCAATGTTACAGATGAGTACCTGAATGTAGCTGTTGAGTGTTGACTCGATTTGTAGCACAAGAATCGACAGAAAAGTGTCTATAATCGCTCTGATACCATATTCAAGTTTATGCTTCAGGTTTATAATCGAGAAATTGTATTGTAATGGTAATAACTATCGCGTTATCCAACAGTGTAATGACAGTTGCCAGAAGAAGATGGCGCAATGGTAGTTAGGTGGCGTAAATGCACAGGGTTTGGTGGGATATTGCACTTTTTCTAGGAAATTTTTTTCTTTGCCCTGTCAGAGTCTGGGATTTTCGAAAATGCCCTGCCGCGCAGTAGCCAACTACGCGGCAGGGCTCGCGCAGTAGCCAACTACGCGGAGTATAATCCGTGCAGTTGGCTACTGCGCGGCTAAGCCGCACAGTTGGCTACTGCACGGATTATACTCCGCACAGTAGCCAACTGCGCGGGGAAATTCTCGCCCCTTGGTCGCGCAGTTGGCAACTGCGCGGCCTCCCCTATAAATTGTCCCCACCTCCTTCACATTTTTCACACCAAACCTCAAACTACCTCATATTTGGGTTAGATTTGCAAGCAAAAGCTG
>JAOYMZ010000094.1:0-25958 GCA_025802335.1 Pinguicula primuliflora | reverse complement strand
CGTACCCCTCTCAGACCTATATGGCTTCGCCCCTGCGTATAGCTCGGTCCAGCCGCTTGGACATTGGAAGTCATCACATGGATATTTGCTACCTTCGCAATCCTCAGTACATCTGCTGGTGTCCCTCATAGCGACCATTTTTCTTTCTTCAACAATCTCTTTTTCGTCCTCAACAAGTTTTAGGGGCATTTTTGAAGCAAAACGAGTACAATCTTATGAAATTGTTGTTGTGGCTATATAGCACAAAATTCATTTATAATTCTCGATTTTCCCAAATACGAGAAATGTTTTCCCGCATAAATGGAAAGATCCAGACTTTCCAAAAGCCGGCATTTTTGTCCTGGGCTTCCCAAAGCTGGGCGTTTATCCCGACTTTGGCAAAGTCAGGAACTTCTTAAACACAGTCATTAACGAATTTAATGGCGTCCAATTTTCCCGAAGTTGGGATATACTCTCAGCCTTCCGAAGGCAATACAATGGCAGTTCAAAAAAATGCATCATGTGGCATAAAAAAATTTTTGAACAAATTTGATAGCTTTAGATTAGACGAGAATAGTTACTAATTTTTTTTTTATAATGTAGGAAATCCTATCGAAGTATGTAAACCCAGCGCCCTGTCGTAATAACCTGCAAACCACGATAGGAATGTAAGCCACACATGATAAGCTATATGTGACAGGCTCATGTCGATGAAAGAATTTAAATAATATATTTAATATAAGCTGTAGGATAGTTAGATGAATATTTTTTAAATTGACCACAAAAAATAGTTATTGAGTACACTATTACGGAGCATCTCAAAATTACTCTCAATATACAATACAAATATGGGGCAATTATATAACTAAATAATTTTACATGTATTTATCCATATATTTATAATTCTGATCACTATTACCGTTTACAACCAAATTGGATAAACTAGTAGAAATGCTATACACTGAAGGTCAAAAAATCATGATTCGATGTAGTTCCAACAACTATGTTGTCGGAAATTTTGAAACCTTAATTAAAGACTAATTAACCTAAGAAAAATGATGTAACGAAATTAACGACAACTAATGTGTTAAAATCACGTAAGATCATGATGCTTTTGGTCTCAAGTGTATAGACTTTCTATCGGTGTCTCCAATTCCGACTGCAGGCGACAGTAATGGCCAGAATTACAATTATGTATATAAATATTTGTAAATTTATATAACTATATAGACTACACCTACAAGATGAATTCTAAGGCGCACAATGTTACTGTGATCAATAAGTGTCGTGTGATCAATTATAATCTGAGTCATCCATCTGTCAATCTAATTACTGAGATTAGATGAATCACTTTTTTTGGTAATTAAAGCTTTTATATATCGAAATTAATTACATAATATATTTGCACAAAATTATAAACACATAACGCAGAAAACAAGCAAAATCTCGCTATCTCCGGGATTCTTCACGATGCTTCTTCAATTCGAAGAGGATGGGGATCGGTTGGCCGTCCCAGATGTCGCGGTTGTGAATCCTTGTGTCGATGAGATTCCTTGCGCACGGGATGCTCCAAGTTAGAGATTTGATTGATTCCATTGCTTTCGATTTGCAGAACTGGTAGTTTGCCATGTTGAATTGCAACCTGTTTCTTATGTTCCAGATCTCCCACTGAGTGACGGCCCATATACATTGCCAAGCGTTGTCTGAGATCCCACCCGGTTTGAGTTGTAGGAATTCAGTGATTGTTGGTCCTCGATTCATCCGGCACAGTAATTGCAGCCACTCTGTTAGTGAATTCCAGATCCTGCAGGTCCTTGAGCAGAGTTGAAAAAGGTGATCATTGTCCTCTTCTTGTAGGTTACACATCAGGCAGTTGATGTCTTGTTCTTCACTGATGATTTTCTGCTTTCGCAGATTATGCTTTGTGGGTAGCTTATCCTAGGTCGACCTCCAGATGTGGATAGCGATCTTGGCTGGTAATAGTGGATTCCAGACTTTGGATAAGGCGGTCTTCATTTCTGCAGTGTGAGAGGTTTCCTCTTTTTTGATAATGTCTGCATAGCTTTGTTTGACCGAGTATGTATCTGTGCCTGCATTTATCAGCTTCCATGAGTCTTCTGTGTTTTCCTGCAATTGTGTGTTAGCTAGCAATGTGCATAGGTCATTAAGTTGTTGTGTCTCTGTTCGGTTGAGCTCCCTGGTCCAGTTCCATATCCAGGTCCATCCATTCTGGTCCTATGCTCCTTGGTCAGCTATTTTTACTTATTTGTTTGCTGCTTTTCTGTACAGTCGTGGGTAGAGTGTTGATAGTTTCTCCTGTTGCACCCATGTGTCATTCCAAAATGATATCAGCGTTCCACTTCCCAACTGCAGTTGCCATTGCTGCCGGAAGAAGTCTTCCTGTAGGACTTGGTTTAGGTCTTTCCACCAAGTTGAATGTGACTTTTCAGTTCTCCTTCTCCCATGCCTGATAACCTGCTCATGTGTAGAATCAGTTAGGTTAAAAAAAATTCTGAGATTAACTTTCCATTGATTCCATATAGGGATCGAATTATTTGCTTCCAAAAGTCTTGTTTTCCATCCAGCAAGCGTCCCCCGAACTTTCCCAGATTAGATGAGTCACTTAAAATGACGTAAATGACTCATTTAATATGAAGCGTCGTATTGGTAGATGAAAGCTTCGGATTATAATTGAGCACAACAACTACTGATTGATTAACCTTATAATTGAACATGAGAATCTCTCAACTACAAATGTATACACACACTATACTCACAAATGACAATGACTATAATGGGCAAGATTTTTGATCAAGGGCCAGGCCAAAGAGCACGTCCGTCGCCCCACTCCCCAGGTCCACTCTTCGATCTGGTTTGACGGACTTTATTGTCCACGTAGGCCCAATTGACGTTCGGCATTCCCGATCTACATGCCCAAACGACAACGTTCGGCGAACTACTGCTTCTGCTGTTCTGCAGCCCCGCCCCGCCCCGCCCAAGTCCGAACGTCTAGCCCCCGTTCTGATTTATTGATACTCTCCGCTACGTGCAGTTGCAAGCGACGTAGTGGTTCGTCTCCGGCTTCCGCATGTTCATTTTTCTATCTCCAGCTCCAGTAGTGGTTTCGTTCTCTCTATTTGGGAGCTATTTAAGTTTGCTGCTTGTTTTGGTAATTGGAAGCATCTCCCTGAGAACAAAAGTGTGAAATTTGTTCAGAAAGATACAGTTTTTATCCTCGTAAATTATTGGCCGATGATTTGAGAAGCGTTTTTTTGTGCACTTAAATCTCAATTTATTCTGATGATGATGCCAAGTCTATGTTAAAAAGAACCATTTCAGTATTTTGGAAGGTAACCTCTGTATCGCAACGGCGCAACCTCCTCATTTGCCTGAATGCTTCTGATTTTCCTCGGAAATCCGATGGCCATTGCTTTCAATTGTAGTGGCAGAGCGTATTCTTGTAGTGATGGAGCATATCATTTGGTTTAATTTTCAATAAAAGTTCCAGTGCAGGTTCGTATTTATGTAGGTTGTATGAACTATTTAGGTTCCCCAGTTGAGTAAAGATTTGGGTTTAGCGAAAGAACATTACAATATTTTGAATATTAACTGTGTTGATCATGTGATGAGTATATGCTAGGTTCAATTTGAACAGCTGAATTCTGAATTAACATGCCCTCTTCTTCATCTGGCTGATCGATCCCTGTTTTTTTTCGTTTGTACATTGCACAGGTTTAAGGATTATGTCCTTTTATAGGTTTTGTCGGTTAGGAGCACATACAACCAAGAATTTGATAAAAGGTATGGTCCATCAATATTAGGCCAATGCAGATTTGCATAAATCTACCCGCTTTCCTTTTTAGTCTGTTCTTAAATATTGTGCATTAATATTTGTAAACTCCTTTCGTTCAATTGCAGCTCCAACGCTTGCACAGTGGTCATGCTTCTCTGTAATTCACAATCAAATTTTTTGGCCCCAGGTAACTACAGTTATACCTTTCTCATGTCATGGTTTTGGATTCTCTATTTCTCTTTCGACGAAAAAGAAGACTCCATATTTATGCAGGCTGTTAACGATAGTAAAAAGATTAGTATTGAATAAGTGTTTCCTATTTATTTTATTTCTCAAGTCAATATTTGTTCATAAGTTTCTTAATTCGATGTCTCTGTCGTTGTACTCAGAGATGTAAATTATTTAGCAGTACAACAGCAAAAGTTGATTCAGAGGGTGGTAGTGATGAAAATGAAAAGTGAGTCTTGATTGGTTTGGTATATTTGCTGTTTGTGTATTGATTTTTTTTTTTTTTTTTTTGTAATTTCAAATGGTGCGACTCAATTGATGATCACTTTGTAGAATAAATGTGACATTTGTTGACAAGGACGGAGAAGAGATGCATATTAAGGTCCCAGTTGGTATGTCAATGTTGGAAGCTGCACACGAGAATGACATCGATCTTGAAGGTCAACTTACTTTGATAGATATCCACGTTTTCTAGCTCATTCAGTTATTTATCAATTTTAGTTTCCAGGATATGTATCAATATTTGTACTTTCATAATCTTGATTCGAAGAGTTATTTAAATGCTTTGTGCAAAATCTTGATTCAAGGCATTCCATGATCTTGAATTCAAACAAATTTTGTGAGCAGTCTGGTCATTCGAGCTAGCTAAATCATGTGAATTTAGTGCAGGAGCATGTGAAGGGTCACTAGCTTGTTCCACTTGCCATGTTATTGTGATGGTAAGTTCTTCTACCAAAGAACATATCACAGATTCTTACTAGTTTTTCCTGTCTCTGGTAAATGGCAATACACTTTTAATCCTTTGATGCTCATGCTGTTTTGTGTAACAGGACATGGAACAATATAACAAATTGTCTGATCCAACTGACGAAGAGAACGACATGTTAGATCTTGCATTCGGCCTTACGGAAACGTATTTTTGTCTTTCCTTTTCATGCATCAACTACTATCTTTGTTCTTTCACACTAAAAAACATTCAACCATTCCCGCAGGTCTCGCCTAGGCTGTCAAATTGTCGCCAAGCCAGAACTGGAAGGACTTCGTTTGGCAATTCCTGCTGCCACGCGAAATTTTGCTGTTGATGGATTTAAGCCCAAACCTCATTGAACACCTCTCACTCTTGCAGATAGAAGATAAAAAGGAGTAACCTTGAGTCAAGTTGAGTGTTGTTTTTTTGGGGGGTGGGGGGGAAGTAAACTATATTTTATTTATTCATAATATTTACAACTTTTGTACAAGTGCTTCTTCTTGCGTGAGCAATTTCATGCACATCACTGGATCATTATACCACATTTGTAGAGTAAATATTAACTCTACTTGGTTGTGCACTCTCAGCTCTTTGTCTGAATGTCTTCTAGAATTTCTTGATTGCACGTTTGGTCAGGAATATTAACCCATTTCGCCTCCCCCCAATGCACCAGAAAATAAATGGCCAAATTACCTTCCATAGTTTCGGAATCTGAGGCTATTTGCTGCCAGAAAATTGGGCACTTCTTAAGTTGTGTAGGTTATGTCCGATGTGAGTACGAGAAATTCTAAAATATACCGCTTTTAGGTCACAACAAAAGTACCGCCTTTCATAATTTTTGAAGTGCGATCCACATAAACACACACCAGCATTGGTGTGTGTGTTTTTGTGCTTTAGTGGTGTGAATGCGGTGCTGTGGGGGTAGTGCCTTATAGTGGTTCCAGCACTTTCCTTAATCATGTCACGCGGGAAGTACAGGGATTTGATTTCTGAAATCCGAATGGTGAATCAGCCAGGTTTATTTTGGTTACATTTTCCAAGAAGATTGACTTTGCTCTCTTCAGTGAGTCCCAAGCTCAAAAAAGAAAAGAAAAAGCTCTATATTGAATTTCATGTATGTTAATTATTAAGAAGTGTACTACTTGAAAAGAAAAGTTGATATGCCAAAAAGAAAATTACTTTTTATTCATTGGGTTAAATATTTTTTCTATATAGTATGTCTTGACATAATTTTTGAAAATATTGCACTTCCGACAATGATTTTTGCGCTTCGATCTATTTTCAGAAAACAAAATTTCTTGACATTTCTCTCTTCTTGCCCGAATCTTTGGCAGCAACACTTGCTTCATCTCGATGGGAATAATATATTATGTAGACGTTTCACAATAGTTATAACTATAGATGACTGTGTGAAACTGAACGTGAGGAGAAGAGAAAATCCAGTGAGAAAATGAGGTTGTACATTGGGTCTAATAACCATAATTTTTTTCTTCTCCCAAATGATACGGTGATAGATTCTAATCAGAACCGTTGGATCAAAATTCAACGATCCAGATCAAAAGTATTTTTAGGTGGATGCTAAATGAGTCATTTGATCTGGACCTTTAAATTTTGATCTAACGGTCTATTAGAATTCTGCACCATTCGACACCATTTCTGGGAGGAGAAGAAAACTCCCGATAACCATACCAATATTTTTATTTGGAAAATAATATTTGTATCACATTATTTAACGAGGAATGCCACGTGTACATAATTAAGTACACGTAACAAAACGACATCGTTTTGTTAAAAACACATACACTTTTTTTAACAAAACGACATCGTTTTATGGGATGTAATTAATTATGTACAAACAAATTAAGTACACCTAATATTTTACTTATTTAACACACAACTACCAAACATATACATATGTAAACAATCAGCACACTAAGTTGATATAGCCCTTTTTATGTAGTTTGACATTTTTTTCCCAAGTAATATTTTTTTTCTGGATTTACTCTTATCCATTTAGAAGATGATGGGCCACCGCACCTAAGGGGCCCATATTTCTAACTGACGAGAGTTGGTTGGCCTTGGCCCGTGTGTGCTCTCGGCTCTTGCTTGATTTTGAAACTTGTAAGTTCTAATATAAAAGCTCCTGGCGCCAGGTTTATTCCATTTCCACACGCTATCCCCATCCCAAATCACATCCTCACCCCAAACTGAATACTGTAAGAAGAGGGAGTATGGTTTGAACGCGGTTAACCTAGAGGTATTTTTTGCATTTTGGAATTCAATAGAGGAAATCTGATAGATTCTCAGCTGCATGCGTACTACTTCGATTTATAGGAAAATGAAGCGCAATATCAACGAAGCATGCGATCTCAGCTCCATCTCTGTTCTACCCCCGCAAACTAGGTTAAAACTATTCCTCTTGCGCGTTTTTTTATATATGTTCTTGATTTTAAATGGATCCGACGATTTTAATTTTTTGCGGATGCGTCATTAACTAGTGAGTTATTTGACGCTTAACTAGTCTTACCCCCTGTTTTGCCAT
Source organism: Pinguicula primuliflora (assembly GCA_025802335.1). Classification (NCBI taxonomy): domain Eukaryota; kingdom Viridiplantae; phylum Streptophyta; class Magnoliopsida; order Lamiales; family Lentibulariaceae; genus Pinguicula; species Pinguicula primuliflora. The sequence goes on along the minus strand of JAOYMZ010000094.1, from coordinate 18,668 downwards.
TATTTTTGTTGAGGTAAATGGCGGAGAACTCACGACTTGTAACCTGTCTGTCATTGTAAATCAGGCATGCAGAAGGGACCTTCTTCCCTCTACCTTTCAGCATTGCTTCCTCGCCTCTTTCTTGATCAAAAAAACGAGTGAGTAATTCGAAAAATACTGATTTTGAGTATTTGGAAGCCATTTCATGTTTCTATGTGTTGGTTCGAGGTTAATGTGCGTTCATTTGGTGGGAATTTGTTAGATTTTGGTGTTTGTGCAGTCACTGGCGATTGGTCAAATTCTTTTAGAAACAAATTTTGTTTGTACTGATTATTCTCTGTTGTGCTGGTAATATAGGAGACCTAGTGCCAGTTATAGTGGACTAGATTCCTCTTCAAGCTTTGGGAGAAGCCAAATGGCATCACAGCTTCGGCCACAGCAACCGCTACAATCACAGCCTCCACATTCCCAGGGAGTTTCATGTCAGACAGGTCTTCTCTCTCAGTTTTCCCAGAACTCTCAAGATGAGATTGTCACTAATGAGGTAATGATGTAGAATTTATTTCTGCTTCTTAGAACATAGCTTATGTGCGTGCATTTGAACCCTATATTATTGTGATACGAACCTATTATGGGGTGATAAGAAGCTTCCATGACCAGTCATTTGGAGGAGTTTTATATATTGTGTTGTGTACCCTTGTATCTTTGAGTATTTAGTTATAGGTCCTTAATCCATTGCCTATAAATATGGTTATTGTAACCTTGAAAGATTATGGAATGGGATGAGTCTTCCATCATGGTTTAGTTTAATTTTGTAGTTTAGCCTAGTTAAATGGGATCATGATCTCTCCCAAAGTAGTCTTAACCCCCCGTTTCTACTTGTCTCTGTCCCAGGATCTTAACATATTGATTTTTGTGGGAGACGTTCTCCTGGGATAACATTTTATGACTATTCATATAATTCTGGAACATATTTGTGCAGAGCGAATACACACTAAAAGGCTTCTTCTATGTAATATATTGTTTAGACCGAAGATGAAACTAATTTTACCATCTTCCTGATAATTGAATCAGTTTCTAATCCCCTTAGCAATTAAATTTGTGAATACCTCTTAACTTTAGATGTGCATGTCAAACAGAAAGGCCCACTGCACAATGCCAAACATTTTCTTGTAACACTTGATAATTGATACCATGGTTCCCTAGGAAGCGATATCATGAAAATTAGTTGTTCCTAAGCAGAATGATCATCAGCTCACTTGGAGTGAGTACGGTTAAAATGTGTTTTTTAAAGGGTTCATATATGATTTGCAGAGAATAGGATCTCAAGAAAGAGATGTTTCAGCGAGGAGAACTCCTTTCCTGCCTCAGGTAAGTTATGCAAGAGAAGAGAGCCAGATGATGGTTTCCAGAAGTTCAAACAATTTGATGCGCAAGTTGTCAAGCCAAGAGTACAAATGTAAGACTTGCAACTGATAGACAACACAGCATATTTTCTAGGTTTGCGCATTAATGGCAGTGTGTAGTGTTCACAGCTTTCGATTATTCTTCCAAATTATGCCAAGTAGTTTTGTCATCAGTATACCATAAGATAACACATAGTTGATAAAGCACTTCATACCAATTGTAAGTTCCTAAGTACTTTGATATTATGTAAATATATGTTTTTATGCTATCTGATTACACATCAAAATACTGGGACCAAAGATAATCCTCCCAACTCTTTATTTTGAACAATCAGGTCAGATAAGCGAAGAGCTTGAGCACAGAATTGGAATGATCGAAACCTCATTGAGCAGGCTTGGCATGATCGTGGATTCAATACAGAGTGATATCATGCAAGTGAACAAGGGCACAAAAGAAACAACACTGGAGAGTGAGTATTCCTCCTCTTCAGAAGTACTTTGTAATTGAGACTCTTACATTCATTCCCCGCAAATATGCACCTCAATTTATTTATTTTCCAAGTCCTAGGGGTAACACCTCTATGAGTCAATAAAGAATGTTTAGTCATTATTGTTGTTAATCTCCATCTTTCCGTTCCTGGATGAGTGCTAAAGATGGAAATACTTATCTTATGAAATTTACAATAATTTCCATTGCATGATTACACTTTCTACTTCTTGTTCAGTGGAAGGCGTGCGCCAGAAATTGATTGTTGTGGTTGACTCAATGCAATCCATGGTAACACTTTGGTACCTTTCATCTTTCTCTATTCTCTCGATGTGCCTGCATCACAGAGGCTAATACCCTATTTAGTTCGTAGTCTAACAAAATTATGACCGAGCAGATGAAAGGACACGAAACTATCAGAATGCAGCTGGACTTGGAACTAAAAACTTTGTCTGCTCATCTCGAGGCAATAAAAAGTCCAGGGACAGAACATAAGGTACAAAATTTGTGTTTATATATATGCTCATTGCCGGTACAGAGAACATAAGGATGAGCATATAAATATGTACAGACTGTAGCTTTTAATTTCTAATACAAAAAATTGCTTACCAAAAAAAATACCGGCAATGAGCATATATATAAAAGATGCCAGCAATGATAGAGACAGAACATAAGGTACAAAATTTGTGTTTATATATATGCTCATTGCCGGTACAGAGAACTACAAAGCCTCAATAGCTCCTCTTCAGCAACATCAATAACTCTAGACCACCAAAGAAATTACCCAGTCGATATATCGGAATAGTGGCAGAGCGGATATGGAACAGGACAGGGATAAAACCCATGGTCGCCTCCAAGCAAGAGAAGAAGGAAAGATGGTGTTGAAAATGAAGCTCAGGTTGGTGTGATGTTCTTCATAACGAATTTCCCGCAGATTTTCATCCTGAGAATTTGCTAGAGTTATTGAAAGCACAAGGAGAGGTAAGCAATTTCAATGTCGCAAGAAAAATATCTGTTGAAGGTTTACCTTTTGGGTTTGCAAAATTCAAAATGAATGTATCAATCGACGAAATGCTAGCTATCCTCAACAACATCTGGATTGGAAATTATAAATTGCGAGCCAATGTGGCTCGTTATGAAAAAGCACAACCTGCAAAGGAACCTGTAAAGATTCAGGAGCGCCAACCACCAAATTATCAACACAAGCAAAGAGGGAGCTATAGAACAGGCATCACGTACAAAGAAAAAATAACAGGAAGGGTACTTAACAAGGAGGAAGGAGAAACACACCAGAAAGGTAATGGAAAAAATTTAACCAGAAAGAATTCGGCGCAAATGCATCATACGTATCTAGAAGTTTTCGCAGCTCCATCATAGATGATGGAATCATCAAAGATTTGGCCTTTTCGCACTCTGTATTAACTCACTAGAGGCCCGGGAAAAAAAGAGAAGATGTGTATGAACGAGATATGCAGCAATAAGAAAAAGGAAAAGGATTGAATATAGGAACTAATTTGTTAAGGATGGGTTGACCTAGTGGTTATGGAGTGACAATTGCACTCATGGGTCATGAGTTCAAATCTCTCATCGACATGAGTCTGTCACACGTGGCTTCCGAAGTATTTCTTACCTCTCTACCATGTTTTGCAACTATTATGAAAGAGCGTTGGGTTTAACTACCTTGGTAGGGTTCTCTACGATATAAAAAAGGAACCAATTAGGCGATTTAAGATGTGGTTACTCATAATTTGGATGAATCATTTCATCAAACAAAAGAAGGTAAACACTTACGAAATCTCACTTATCAGATTTCATTGTGGAAAACACTAAAGAATTCGCCATAATATATCCGATCCACGCATAATATCATAAAAAATGGATATAAATTTTTGACTTAGTATCCGCAATAGGTCTAACAAAATATCATAAAATAGAACATGTATATGAGAAATGATAGTATTACAAAATAAATTGTTACAAATTTTGTAAACATTCAAAACGACGTAGTTTGGAATGAAAAACAACAAAATCTGTATAACCAAATCACATTGTAGGTTATAGGACCTTGCACAAACCCTGCGGAAATACAAGGAAATCGTTAGCACCCGTTAGAATCTGTAATAATCCGAAAGTAAACTCTCGAATTCAACACAAATAGAAAGCACAAAAACTCCTGTTTTGTAAAATGCATAGATCCATCGCAAGAATGCAATGTAGAACTCAAGAACAGTCCGAAAACGTAGCCGTCAGTTTCGGGCTCGGAGTAACAACTCGCCAACAACTCTGAAAACCTCAACCAATCGGTTCAAGAGAGAGGTTATGAAGAGAGGATCACAAATCCGGTGAGAAAAGTGGTCAAAGATCGGAGTAAAGGAGCCAAATATCGATCGAAAGAGAGTGAAAACTAAGGTTTCATAGAGAGATGCTGCCGAAAGAGAGAACACGAGAGAGATGAAGTGCAAAAGTGAATGAAAAAATGTTAAGTATCCTATATATACCACCATCTGGAAGGTTCGGAGGAGATGAGAAGACTTGGACTCAGATACAATAATTGGGCCGAGACAAAAAGTAAGACGTGTACAGATGGACCAAGTAACTGGGCCGAATAGGTAAATGTAAGATAAATGTATGGAGTTTGGGCCAAACAGATAGAGAGTCTGAAATACATGGAGAGTCATCTCTGTCAGATAAAATAGACAATCAAATATTTAAATTTCAGAATGACTTCGGAAGAGATGGTCGTGAAGAAGTACAGGCAAGTTCGTTATCTTGGATCCTGGGAGGAAGATGATTGACTTATAATTGAGTCTTTGGTTTACTTCCGTCAGAACTTCTTTATTGTACTTATAGTTCAGACACATGCAGCCATTGTCTAGGAACATGAAGTTTCTCAAGCAAAAGAAAGAAACTCCACCCGTACGAAGGCCAAAGGTACTCTTTCTGGAGCTGTATCTTCTAGGTATAATTGATGAACCTTTTCTTTGTGAATTTACAGACATACACTGTGTCTCTGTAGGCTATTCCCCGTATCCCCTCTTCCAAAATTGTCCGCTTACAGAACAAGTGCACGGCCGAGCCTTCACGTAACAGGTGGTATGTCTTCATTTTGCTTGCTGGTTTAGTAAGCCAGGGTACTGAGAAGATGTCAATTCAAATCTTGTATTTCCTGAGGTCGACTTTTTATTGGTTATTCATCTAGTTACTTTTCAGCAGGCTAGTCTCCATCTTCCCCGGTGATGATTCTTTGTATTTATTGTATGTAGTGCCACAGCACAGTTGGTAGGACAGAACGTTTCAGTACCAACGGCAGAATTGGGTGGTTGGACTTCTGTAAAACAGCAAGTAACTACATGTAAAGTTGGAGGCCTCGACAAGGGGAGCAATCCAAAGAAAACACCCCGGAATCAAATGGTAGGATCGTTTCTTTTATCCTACACATGCTTATTTGTTTCTATTTTGTTAGATTAATCCTCCTAAAACGAATATCCAACTCCAGAGGGCCAACGCCAATTAAAAAATTTCCAAGCAGCAATCAGTTAGCTTGGTTTCTCACTGTCATAATGTGTATGTAGAGTCTTACTGATAAAAAATTCTTAATGGTAATTAATGTATACTAATTTAGGAGCAGGAAAACTGGATATTAGTTGAATCAGATGAGGAACTTGATGGAGGGTTTTCCTGCTTGCTCAAGGTAAAGGAAACAGGTAAAACTTCTTCTGCTTTTCCAGAAACTAAGGAGAGATGGGATGAATGCTTCAAATGTGATTAGCACGTTAGGATATTTAAAAAAAAAAAAACTAATTGATCTCTGCGCTGGGAGCATGTCTTCAAGAATCTGCGCTTGCACCAGGTTTACTCATGTTTTCAAGGAATGCATGCTTGCATCAATTTGCTCAGATCAATCAAATCTCATGTTTTGTTCATCATAATTACTCCGTGCTCTTTGTTTTGAACACTTATATCTGAGATGTAGCAGAACTTCATGGTACACAACCAGGTTTTCTAGGAAAGAGAACCCAAAATATTCTTAGTGACAGCATGAAAGAGTAATATTCTTTAGTCACTGTTATGGAGTTGAGCTCTGTACGTTGGCTTGAAACAGATGGATATTCGATAGAGGAAGCCAAGGAAGAAACTGCACGGATCCTAAGGAAAGCAAGGAGGAGAAAGAGAAAATACTGCAATACCATCATTATAAACTGAAGCTTCAAACTTATCCTAAAACATAAACTTATGGTCCATTCTTGACACTGACACTGTGAATATTTCTGTCTACGCTTCTCGAGGTTTCATATTCTCGAACATGCTTTGATAATCAATCACATCATATGTTTATTTGATGAGAGTTCCTTGAGATAACACCACCTGCTATACTTATTGAGAAGTTCTACCTTTTAGATGTTCTATGTAATCATTGTTAAAACAAATATCAAGTGAAATTTAGATTGACATGGAAATATATGTTGCTTATCATTTTCTATCATTTTGTACTATCCATGTCATGTACTATATGTTCTCTTGTCGAGAAAGTACATTCCACATTTTCGTTCACATTGGTTGCAAATCTATCATTTCTAGAGGGATCCCAAACATTTCTCATGTAGTGAACAAAGATTATTCCACTATACCTCTTCCAAGCCTATCATACTGTCACAACGTCTTCGTACTAAGGCATCATTGTCTACTCGCGACGATCAAGATCACACTGATGAATAGAGAAAGGATGACAGAAGACTTGTAACACTTTTGGGACCGTTGGAATATGACCATTAGATAGTGAAAGAACTTGTAGCTATAAGAAGAACATCTTTTGTATTGAACATGGACATTTTGAATATACAAGTAACTTTCCTTTCCTATAGCGTGTACAAGGATCGATTCTCTCCTAGAAAGAGTTTCAACTATTCTCATCTTGCAATCATAGGTTGCAAGAAGAGCTCCGGGCAGAAGCACGGGAAGGCTGACCTTGCAGAAGAAGTTGAGCTAGTCTCTGAGTTGTTGGAGTGGTGACTCGTTCTCAATCCCAGGGTTGTGACAAGGTGGTATCGGAACCACGAGTCTAGTCACCAACAAACACCATGAGTTCTGCATCTTCGTCGGATGCCAACCCCATCCTCGAGCAACTGATGGCCCAATAGAAAAAACAGCACGAGCAGTTTGAGGTGTTCACCACCTCTCTGCAAACACTGAGCGCTGCCATGCAAGCTTTAAGCACCCAAGCCACTACGCCATGGCTGGTCAGAGTGTGTCCGATACAATGAAGATTGGCGACTCCATAGTTGGTAGGAAAGTCCTTGTCTTGTTAGATTCGAGCAGTACACACTGCATCCTGGACCTCGCCTTAGCTAAGGAATGGGGTCTGCGGCTGCCGCATGCTCAGCAGTAGTGACAGTCGCCGACGACGCCCGTATTAGTAGCCCTAGCTACATTCTGAATGCTCCGATGAACTTGGGTAAACATACTTTCCATCTCAATTTTTTTCCCTTACCCTTGAGCGACTTTGGTGCATTACTAGGGATAAATTGGCTGCGCAGCCTCGGTCCCGTCGTTTGGGATTTTGAAGCCAGGACAATGGCATTTACTTAGAACGAATCTTCAGTGGCCCTTAGCGGGGTACGACCGAGTTTAGTCACAGGCCAGCTTGCAGCACTTCATGCTGATGATGCACTCCATACCTTGCTCTCCCAGTTCCAAGATGTCTTCCACCAGCCGTCCGACCTACCCCTAGCTCGCGCAGCTGATCACAAAATTCTCCTCAAACAAGGATCCGATCCTGTCAGTTCTTGTCCCTACCGGTACCCGCATAACCAGAAGACTGAGATCGAGTGCCAGTGCCAGGAACTCTTAGCTCAAGGCTGGATTTGTCCGAGCACGTCGCCCTTTAGCTCCCCTGTTTTGCTGATCAGTAAGACAAATGGCTCTTGGTGCCTTTGCGTGGATTCCCGCAGCCTTAACACAATCACAGTGAAGGACACTCTTTCTCGATACCGGTGGTTGAGGAGCTGCTGGAGGAGTTAAGTAACAGACACTATTTCTTTAAGTTAGATTTACGTGCTAGGTATCATCAAATCAGAATGGATCCTGCCTTCGTGCCTATGATTGCGTTTCAAACACATCAAGGGCATTTTGAATACCTTGTTATGCCCTTTGGTCTCATGAACGTACCTGCTACTTTTCAGTCTCTCATGAACTCCATTTTTTGCCCTTATCTGCGTAAATTCCTGCTTGTCTATTTTGATGACATACTGGTTTACTGCAAGTCTTGGTCTGAGCACTTTGAACATTTGCGCCTCACTTTGCTTGTCTTTCGGAAACATAGCCTCGTTGCCAAAGAATCAAAGTGTTCTTTTGCTGTTGAATGCATTGCATATCTAGGTCACATTATATTGGCTGCGGGCATTGAGACCGATCCTGACAAGATTTCTGCAATGACTTCTTGGCCTTCTCCCACTGATGTTAGAAGCCTCCGCGGGTTCCTCGGCTTGATCGGATATTATCGGCGGTTCATTCATCGTTATGGCATCATTGCAACTACCTTAACTAACTTGCTCTGCAAACACACTTTTGCTTGGTTTCCAGAAGCTGAATTTCCTCCTGTTGAAGCAAGTGATGATTTCTGCTCGAGTCTTGCGCCTACCAGATTTCTCCCTTCCTTTCACAATTGAGTGTGACTCATATGAGACCGGTATAGGAGCTGTCTTATTACAAGAGGAACACCTAATGATCTAATCACATATTACAGGCTACAGTCGCAAGTTAGGAAAGCACCATCTGACGTTGGCTGCATATGAGAAGGAATTAATCGGCCTCACTAAGGCCATTCAACATTGGCGGCCATATTTATGGGGCCAACTCTTCGTCATCAAGACTGATCAATGCAGCCTGAAATATCTGCTCGACCAAAGGATGAATACCTTACCGCAACATTGGTTGCGCAAATTTTTGGGGTATGAATTTCGGGTGGAATACAAGGCCAGTTGTGACAACATTGTGGCTGATGCTCTCTCTCGTAAGGATCAAGAGGCCCTTTAGTTGACAGCCTGCTCGGTTTCTTCTGCAGTCTTAGTGGATCAAGTCTGCACAACTCTCCTTGATTGCTGCAGTGTCGTGACTCCTTGAAAGCTTTAGATGCATCCTCCTCATTCTACTGGCATTATCAGTTATTGTGGTTTAAGGACAACCTCTATATCCCTAATTTACATGACCTCATTGAGCGGATTATCTCCACCATCCACAATGCGTTTCATGAAGGATTTCTGAAAATGTTTCACCGCATCCGTGCGGATTTCTACTGGCCTCACATGAAGCTTCACAATGCTACGACCATTTAAGAGTGCCTTATTTGTCAAATGAATAAAAGCGAGCAGCTCCTTCTGGCTGGTCTTCTACATTGATTGTTTACCATCCTCCAACGGGTTTATGGTCTTATTAATTGTGGTTGATCGGTTTTCGAAGATGTCTCACTTCATTCCTATGCGGCATTCCTACATTGCCCGATTTGTGGCAAAGGTCTTTTTCCAGGAGGTTTTCCGTCTCCATGGCCTGCTTGAAACCATTGTTTCAGATCGAGACAGAGCTTTTACAAGCTCCTTTTGGAAGGAACTCTTCCGTTTAAGTGGTACTACCCTACATTTAAGTTCTACATACCACCCTCAGTCGGACAAGCAGACAGAGGACATCAATCGCACAATCAAGTTGTGCTTACGTTGCTCAATGGAGGATGACCCCAACCGCTGGTCTCAATGGATTGCCTGGGCTGAGTATAGCTACAACACCAGCTATCACTCCTCCTTGAAGACCTCTTTCCCTTTGAGGCTGTGTACGGCCATGCCCCACCTTAGTTACTCGATTACACACCCAGTTTTGCAAAGCTGGATGCGGAAGATCATGCCCTACGGGATCGACATGAGCTCTTATAGGATCTTCGGGAATGACTGCTTCAGGCCAAGAATACTCAAAAGCAGTGTTATGATCTCAAACACCACGAGGTGTCCTTCACTCCGAGCAATTGGGTCCTGTTGAAACTTCATTCATACCGACAAACATCCTTGGGTAATTGCCACATGATGAAATTGATGCATGTCTTCTACGGCCCTTTCCAGGTCCACGAGCAGATCGGAGATGTAGCGTACCGCTTGCTACTACCCGCATCCTCTAAGCTACACAATGTTTTTCATGTCTCGTGCCTTTGCAAATTTCGTGGGACACCCCCGGCATCTCCCAAAGTACCTATTGTGCATCAAGGTCAGGCTATTCCAGTTCTTGAGTCCATCCTTAACACACAGGTTCACCAGGGCATTCCTCAATTCTTGGTCAAATGGTCTCCCCGAATGATGCTTCTTGGGAAGACACTCGCCAGTTCCGAGCCTCCTATCCTGATTTTCCAATTGGTGCCATGTCGGCTGTTCCTGAAGGGGGAGATGTCACAACGTCTCCATACCAAGACATCATTGTCTACATGTGATGGTCAAGATCACACTGATGAACAGAGAAATGACGACGGAAGACTTGTAACACTTTTGAGACCGTTGGAATATGACTGTTAGATAGTGAAAGAACTTGTAGCTATAAGAACAACATCTTTTGTATTGAACAGGGACGTTTTGAATATACAAGTAACTTTCCTTTCCTATAGCGTGTACAAGGATCGATTCTCTCCTAGAAAGAGTTTCAACTATTCTCATCTTGCAATCATAGGTCGCAAGAAGAGCTCTGGGAAAAAGCACGGGAAGGCTGACCTCGCAGAAGAAGTTGAGCTAGTCTCTGAGTTTGTTGGAGTGGTGACTCGTTCTCAATCCCAGGGTAGTGACACATACCTATCCTTAACTCCTTCTTGTAAAGGGCCCATAACTATAGGGTTGATCTTGGATCCGGTGCCCGAAAGGACAAACCTTTATTTATCGGAAATCGCCTTCTTCGATGGAAGAAAAATCGAAAGAAGCTTGATCTAGAAATGTTGATTCGCTTATTGTTTCTATGCTCTTCTCAAGTCGTTCCGGTTGATTTCGATGAAGTTGAATGAAGGATTGAAAAAAGGACTGATGCTATGTTTTGTTGGGAATACAACAGACAAATGAAAGGTCCGAAAATTTGGATGGATCTGGTGCGGAGCCGAGGTGACTGACTGTACATTTGTGTATCTAATCCATAATACAAGTTGGTGCGTGCAAACCCTTCGAACATTGGGATGGGACAGAGTCACAAGGGGGCTTTCACCGGACATGAGATATAAGAGAAGTTGAGGGTTAAAAAATAATGTAATCCAAAGATGAGCTTAGTTGCAGGACAATGTGTACGGTTCCAAAAAAGGGAAAGACTAATGGCGTCATACTAATATCTGAACCTATATATTCACCATAAGTGGTACTACTTCATCCGAATAAGCAGCTATTGCCTTTGTCCCGCCAACATATTTGGCTCGAACTTTGATGGATCACCTGAGGCTGTATAAGCAATACAATGTCTGAACACGGACGATGATTGTAACCCACCTTCTCGCAGTGTTCGAGAATGTGGTGGGCGATCCTGGGCATTTTCAGGCCGCCTTGGCCAAATGAATTTTTTTTTATTTTTTTGGCCTTTTTTAAAAAAAATTAATTGGATGGGCACCTAGGGCAACTGGCGGTGCGTCATGCTGGGCAAAAAATATTTTTTTTAAAAATAATAAATTGGACGAGCGCCCAAGTGCCCTGGGCAGTCGCCTAGCCGGTTGGACTGCCTAGCATGATGCACCGCACCAAAGGTGGACGGTTTTTAGTTTGCGGCCGCCTAGGTGGCCGCTAGAGGCCACCATTTTTGTCGGGCTAAATGAATCTGACCCAAGACACTAGTTAAAAAGACAGATATGGGTCAACTTGGCCTGTACAAATATGGGTCGGCCTAACCCGACACATATATAAAGTAGGCAGGCTGAACTATATTTTTTGGCATGTCAGGCTGGATTCAATTTTGTAACCTATATGACCGAATTGACATGCTCGTTTTTAATTGTTTAATTAAATTTAATTAATTTTCAATCTAAAACTGATATTTTTTCATAATAGTTCTTTCAAAAATATTATTGGCTAGAACTACTATGAAAAAAATAACTTCATTCTCTTTGATATTTATTAAATGGGTTAATTTGTATATAATATTGTAAAAAGATTTTTTAATAATATGTATTATTCACAAAGTCGAATTTTTTTAGTATAGGATTTTGATGCTGTAAGTAAAATAAGACTATGTTCGCAAGTTCTACTGAAAAACTAATTTTGGCTTTTCAATTGTAGAAATTCTTTTTACACTGGTTGCGATTTTGATTTCTGACGGTGGAAAAGCCCCCAAAATTCCAAAAGTTAAAAGCTCCATTGGAGTTGCTTATGGGAGGCTTAAGGAGGTGATAATTTTGTAATTATTTCAAAATTCACCTTTAAGATAATTTTTTTTAAGGTGGGGGTCTCCACAGAAACATTCTCCCATCCTGTTGAGGGGTGGGGGTATGATTATGTACATCTTACCCTCCCCATACCCTGCCTAAGGGCGGGATTTACTGGGTATGTTTGGTTTGGTTTGGATTTTTACCAAAAACCCAAAATATTCTTCGTATTGTATCCAGTTTGTCACACTATTTTTTATAACTTTTGGCACAGTAAAGGTCTCACTGCAAACACTTTATAACTTCTTTATAAAAACATTTTTTTAAAAGCCCTCCTGAAAAGTCAAAAATAGTTTCTCAATATAACTTACAAACATAGCCTAAGGCAGTGTTTGCAACAGCTTCTCGAGGTTGCACCGCACTTTTATTTTTTTGAGTGTTTGCCATATCAGCTTCTGCTTCCACTTTAGAGGTTGAAATGCTGTTTTGGCCTATAATCCAAAAGCAGAGGAAGAGATGCTTCAGCGGTGTAAAAGCAGGTGGTGACAATTTTGAAAATAAACGAAATACATATATAAGACCTTATTACCCTTCCTTCATTATTTCCCACATATAATTCTTCTACTCCCCTAACAAACCCAAGGGATTCCGCTTCCAGGAACTCGCTCCGACGACCATCCCCCAGATGTACCACTTTGTCTCTGCTGTCCTCCCCGATGGCCAGATCCTCGTCGCCGGCAGCAACACAAACCCTTTCTACATGTCGAAGAAACATGGTGATAAATTCAGGTTCCAAACTGAACTCAAAGTTGAGAAATTCTCACCGCCCTACCTAGATCCGACATTGAAGAAGCAAAGGTTTACAATTATCGAGGAGGAATCAGACATGGAGTTGAGATATGGAGGATAGTTGGGATATTATCTTCTTTTCGTCAACTACCGTGTTATTCCTATTCAAAACCCTACCGTACAACATCTCGATCTTGTCCCTCAATTCACTCCCCATACCATACAATCTCGATCTCATGTCATCCGAAATGCGGCCGCCACTGGGTCTCAACATGACAAGGGCGCTGATTGACGGCCATGATTTCAATGTCGCCACATTGATGCTTGCCGCATCGGGGGTGGTGCTGGAATTAGAAGTCGACAGGCGAGGCACGGGGACAACCATGATCGTCCCCACTGATGCGACATTCGCCGATCTGTTGTCCACCGTGAGATTCCAGTCCCTACTGGCGGATAAGAAGGCCAACGTGTTGAGATTTGACATCCTCCATTCCTATTACCTGCTCGACACCCTCGAATCTCACTGTGAATTGAGATTTCACCGAAAGGAGGATTTGGATGAGTGTAGTAATTGTGATTTGGGAGGATAAAATTGAACTTTTCTTAAGAAAAGTTATTTTCATTTAAAATTATTTGCAAACATTACTTTAGAATTTTTTCTGTAACACCACAATTTTTGCAAACACACATTTTTTTTACAGATTACTTTTTTAAAATTTTCTACATTGAAAAGTGTTTTTTCAAAGTAGAAGCATTTTGCAAACACACACTAAATTAAAAATATTTGAAAGACTTTGTTATTGAATATTTTGAGAGGCTTTTTCAATTTATATTTTGAAAAAAATATTTTTTGAGATAATTTTCTACGTCTTATACGTTGAATTGTTGATAACACAAAAAAAAACACATTTTTCTATCTTTTAATTTCATTTCTATCATTTAAATTTCTTCATCCTTTTATATATATATATATTGAAAATAAAATAAAAAGTTGAATTGGTTTCATAAAATACACTTTATTTATAAAATATATTTTATTTACAAATATAACATAATTATAAAAATATATATTAAAAATAATAATGCGGATCAATTTGGGTTTGATGGGTTGACCATGATGGGTTTGAAAATGGGCTATATTTTTTTGTGTGTCGGGTTGACCTAACCCATTTTCAAACACAAGCCAACCCAGTACGACACACATTTATAAAATAGGTAGGCTGAGTTGCAAAGTACAATTTATTAACCTGAAAAAAAAAACAGGCTGGGTTAGCTTGGCCCGCCCGTTTGTGACCTCTAGTAGCCGCATACTAGAACATTGCCTGCTCGATCATAAATCTGCAAGAAAAATGTGGGAGATCCTCGAAGATGAAGTGTGATAAGAATGACTTTTGTATTTGGTTGATAAAATTAACGATGCAGTCACAGCTAAATATCCTTACCCGAAGTGAAAACTACGAAATTTGTATTTTGTTACTTTTGCTCTAGCTTGTTACTTTTGCTCTCGGTTGATACATTTAATCTCGATTGATACTTTTGACTTTAGTTTCGTTTTGCCTAAATTGTGGATTCAGGTAGTCCGTGGCCAGTTTCAGATTTATTTCATGGAAATTGTTATGTTTCCGAAGCTTAGATTCGATGTTAGATGCATGATTTGTTAACTATGAATCTACTGTGTTAAATATAAAATACATGTGAGGGGCAAAATGTACATTACCCGTTCATTTAAGTGTTTCATTGTGCGTAATCAAACTGCAAGTAAACACCTGATACCTTAACGATCGTAGTAAAAATCACACGACAGAACACATTTACGACAAGGATATGGATATCGTTAATGATCGTAATCAAAATCACACTCAGCAAAATAAGTCTGCAGTAAGCAGGATCTCGGTTGATAATGGAATAGGATAGGAAGACAGAACTCCTCTTGCTTTTACAGTGGCTAAGGAGGAACCATGAGACGTAATCCGATGTGCTCAGAACTTGAGGGTAGGATTTATAAGTTTTAAAAACAATTTTTTTGATGACTAAGGAGGAATAATGAGATGTAATCCGATCTTGACATGTGTTACGCACCTTCCTACCATGTTTTGCAGTTATTGTCGTATTATATTAAGTTTAATTATCTTGGTTTGATTCCTTATAACAAAATGCGACTTAACTTTTAATCCGTGGACCCGACAAGAGTAACCATAATTGAGAAGTAGATCTTCATAGTTACTTTTCTTTTCTTTTCCTTCGCAAAGGAATGCAACACCACAACTTCCCATGAGATATTCAGGCATTTTTTTTGTGCCACAAAGTCTAACCGTCTTTTTGAATTTGTCACCACCCGGACTTCGGAAGATCGAGACTTGCGTTTGGCCTTCTCAAGATCGGGATTTATAAATTCCGGCTTTCGCATGAGCAGGCGCCATTAAAACTACTAATGACGGTAATTAGCATATCCCGACCTTGGCAAGGCCGGGACTCAATTACATCCCGAGCTTCCGAAGTCTGGGATGCGTGATTATGTACTCGTCCCCCCTTTCTTCTCTTCTCTGCCATTTTTGTCGTAACAGTCACCGGAGGAGCTCTAATCCGGTCTTCCGAAGTCCGTCGCCATCATCGACACCGCCGCCGCCCATCTCCGCCGCTGCCCATCTCTGCCAAAGCTCATATTTTCAATTTTGTTGATAGAATCCAATGGTAACCGATTAGGGTTCAATTTTTTTGCAATTAGTGTTCCAAATTTGGATTTTGGATTATGAAATTAGTGTTTTAATTAAGGATTTGTGATTATGAATTTGTTATAATTGTTATGAATTATAACAAATTGTTATGAAGATTACGAATTATTAGTAATTATTAGGAATTGTTATGAATTGCTATGAATTATTACGAATTGTTAAGAACTATTGTTATATTCTTGAAAATAGCATGAGTTCCTAGCAGAGCCAGAGACCTGATTTGTATTATCAGTTTCAAATGATGTGCTATGGGATTTGAGCACACATCGCAGTCCAAAAGTTTTGGAGGGGAAAGTCCCGATAGATGACGCGATGGACATGCACCGTCCGGATGTTTGGATGCGTGGACTAGAGTTGCATAGTCGTATGCAACAATACATATTCGATGCTGGGACGCGGGGAACTTATCTCATCGTAGATATACGAGAGGATCACCACTTCATTACGGCGCTGTTTGAGAGGTGACATCTGGCCACCATACGTTCTGGTTACCGTTTGGGGAGTGTTTGATCACTCTTCAGGATATATCGATGCTGTGGGGAATTCCTATTGATGGTACCCCCCCTTAGTTTTGATTATGCGGGGGATGCACGCTCGACGTCGCACGAGTCTAGAGAGTATTTGAACTGTTAGCTTCACATGGACTTCGCTGTGGAGACCTTCTTTCAGTCCGGACTTAGGATATCCTATCTTGAGGGGTACTTGCATTCTCTGCGGATCACTGACTTGAGCACCGATGAGGAGGTGCAGTGCTATGTCCGCGGTGTGCTGACACTTATAATGGGTGATTATTTATTATTGGATAAATCAGGTAATAATATTCCTATGAGGTTCTTCCGCTTCTTGGAGGACCTTGAGCGCATCAGGTATCATAGCTGGGGGACCGCCGTGTTGTGTAACCTCCATCATTATATGTGTAATGCTCACACAGACGATGCCAAGTCCATGGGTGGAGCGACGTGTCTGATTCAGTTGTGGGGATATTCGAGATTGTCAACTATCTCCCCGCACACTCTGCCTACACCGCTGGAAAGCCACTACATTCGGAGAAATCCACAGTTTTCTGAGGTCTACGGTGTAAAATTTGTCAGGAGGATGATGAACGTTGACCAGGGGAGCCATGTGATTCAGACGATTCGGATGTAGTTGGATGATGTCCGTGCCGATCAGGTTTGTATTTTGATGTTTTCATATCAAATTCAATAGCATAATATTCATATTTTATTTAATATTTCTAACGGTTCCTATGTTACGTGTAGTTCGCGTCCACTCCGTACAGTATACAGGAGATGTCTCAGGTTAGCACTGATGACCGATTATTGTGGAACTACAATGGTCCAATTTTTTGGATGGAGGCCAGTGGACAAAATCAGAGAGACACTGGCTCACGGGACCAGTAACCATGGTGGTTGACATGCTCTCCTGAGATATTACCACCAGATATGGACCGATCGGGTGCACCATGTTAGTGGGGATCCACCTCTAGCAGATATGATTGACAGATGAGACCATACTTATACATGATGTTTTTTACGGCATCACCGGCCATACTACAGTCCGTTATTGTCACGACCGGAGAGGGGAGTGTCATATGACCAGCATTCATTTATGGTCATGATGGTGAAATTAATTATTTATTTTGTTGATATAAATTTATTTTATTCGATTTATTGATATAAATTTCTTTTTTAATATTTATAGTTTCACCGGATGCAGGAGATGCGAGCAAACCGTGAGATAGTGCATCAGTTGTGTGAGTTTGCGGATCAGTGGATATCATTTATGGTGCAACGGCTAAAAGGTCCAATTGTGTCTGATCCTGAACAGCAGTATGGGTGGACCACACTAGGCACTCAGGCGATACAGAACCCAGTTTTGATTTTGGTGTTAGCAGCTCACATGCCGGGACCTCAAATGATCCGAATTCATGGCAGCGTATGATTCAAGAATCCATCCACCAACAACCTAAGCAATGACATTTATTGTTTTTAGTGCATTTCGAAATTTTATTTAGAAATACTTATATCTATACATTTGGAACCGATTAAGAAACTCATTAACTTTAAGCATAATATTACATTCATCAGGTTTCAAATTACAATTAAATTTTTCTAAATAAAGATTTTTTTGCATCCTCAATTTTGTGAGAGTTTTGAACAACCTCATTTTCTTTGTCTTGAAAATTAGAATCTTCACCTGCATTCTTCAATACCTGATTAACCTCATTCCACGGAAGAGTTCTTCAATCATCATCATCATTCTCTTTGTACTCATCTGCATCTTTTGGAGGCATAGCTGATGCAAATGTAAGAAGAAGTAGTGTTGATAACTTGTTTCATGTTATAAATATACTAAGAAGCTTGCGCTTAGATCTCGACCTTGGGAAGACCGGGAGTTGATCATGGCTTTTGCATGAGCGAGCATCATTAAAATTACTAATGACAATAATTAGCATATGACTTTTCTGATTTTTTCTGGGGATGTTCTGAAGAAAGGAAAAAGACACACTGGAGATCATGGCGGAACATATGTCTGCCCCAGGACGAGGAAGGTCTCGGATGTAGGCGAATAAGTGAAATCAGTACTGCCTTTGGGATGAGATTATGGTGGAGACTGAGACAAGGAAACAGTCTATGGGCAAAATTTATGATCAAAAAATATTGTTCCCATCATGATATTACAACTACTAGTGCGAAGAGCTATGATTCGCATTGCTGGAAAAGAATCATGGATGTCCGTCCATATATGCTGGCAAACACATTCTGGTTATTAGGCTCAGGAAACTGTAACTTTACATATGATGATTGGCATGGAATGCTAGCACTACTCGAAGAGTTTCATCATTTGATGGATCATCTAAAGGTAAATGACTTCTGGATTGACATGAACTGGAATAGAAGGATGCTACAAAGTGCAAT
>JAOYMZ010000093.1:0-10326 GCA_025802335.1 Pinguicula primuliflora | reverse complement strand
ACATTTATAAAACAGGTAGGCTGGGTTTCAAAATCCAGCCCGCCAACCTGTATAAAACAGGGCGGGTCAGCCCGCCATGCCCGTTTGGTGACCTCTAGGTGGTAGGAAAATTACATACAACTCATGGCTTCTCTATACCAACCTCCAAATGCATACTGCAAGGCCATTAGCCCATTAGCTCTCAAATGTAGTCAAAGGCACAGTTGGATCTCATCCAGCATCTTTCCCCAACACGGTTGTTCTTGTTGAAAGATCGCCTTATTTCTCAATTTCCAAATTGCCCTGAACGTAAGGGTGTCCATATTTTACCACCGTTACCGATAAAACCTGTGCCGGTGCCAGAACCGGTGTCGGTACCTGGTGCCGGCCGGGTAGTGGTATCGATTCTGCTACCCGACAGTCCCGATGCTGGTGGTACTGGTATCGAGTTTACCATCGGTAAACCCAGTACCGGTTAGATTAATAAAACAGAATAAAAAAATATATGTAATATTAATTATTAATAAAGTAATTGTGTCGTCAGTCTTCGGCTCGGCTTCACGTTTTCTTTCATTTTCATTCCTTTCCAGTTTCCCGTCTCTTATTTTGTCGTGTGACTAGCCGATCGAGCGAGCCCGTCTCCACTCCATTCCATTTCCCATTTCCGTCGTCATCTTTGGCCAGTCGTCTGTATCTTGGTCTCGTTCTCCCTGTCTCAATGTTTATCACTATCATTCACCATTCTCAGGTATTACAGTTTAGTGATTTACACCAGCATAAATTTAGGAATTAGGATTTGTTGAAATTTGATTTCAATGAGTGTTTTGTGATTCGAATTAGGTTGTTGTCAGTTGTGATTCGAATGAGGATTTTTGGGATTTGGGTTTAGAATTAGGGATTAGGGTTTGTGATTTCGAGTTAGGATTTTTTAATTGGGATTCGAATTAGGGTTTTTTAATTGTGATTTGATTTGGGGTAACTGTTAGAGGAGATAGTTCATAGTTGGAGGAAGTTCATGACTTTAACATTCAGGGTATAAACTTATTCTTGATCTCACATAATCTTATTCATCTTTCTTCTTGATTCAAGTGTTATGATAAAAAGTTAAAGAATGTTCATATTCTTTGGAAGTTGCTTCATTGTAGTGAATCTCTTACCTTACATGTACATAGATTTGTCCAGGCATAATGACATGGAGCATATATGTTTCTTGTGACTTCATTTTTCCAACCCTCATAATGGCTACTATACTCTACTCTACTGTATTTTTAATAGCTACTCTACTGTTTTTTGATAGTTCGTTCTTTAATTACTGTTTGAATTAATTACAGTATCTCTTGTAAATTCATTCAATATAGGATGATTGATCATATATCAACCAACGATTCTACATCTGCTCTTCATCCTATTGAGGAAGAGGAAAATGTGAGGGCGGAAATTGAGGAATCAACGGAGAACTCAAAAAAAAGTAAAATGACAAGTTTTGTTTCGGAGTTCTTTGTGGTAGTACTTCCACCAAAAGATCCATTTAAGCCCAAGGCTATGTGCAGTTTTGTAAGAAGAAAGTCAACTGTGAAACCAATAGGTATGAGACATCCACAATGGTCAAATATTACAGAGGGTGTTATAAGAGAAAGGCAATGGATGCAATGAACAGGAGGAACAATTATCCTCAATAGACCATGCTTTCATTTGATGTGACTTCATCCCGAAATAATGAAGTTGGTGAATTGAGGTTAACAAGGTTAGTATGCAAATTAATATAATATTATTTGTAAATTACTATTATTCATTGTTCTTTATTGTATGATAATTTTTTGTTTTTTAGGTTTGATAAAAAAATGTTGAGGAGGAAGATTGTTCGGCATATCATATTGCATGAGCTCCCGTTTACGCATGTAAAGAAGATTGGGTTTGTTTTGTTCATCAAAGAGATTGAACCACGATTTAAGATGGTGTCGAGACAGATAACTATGAAGGATTGCATGGGACTGTATATGGAAGAAAAAATGAAGTTGAAGCAATACCTTCTGGATGTTAGTCCTCGTATATGGTTATCACGGCACACTGGATCAATAGTAACACTGATGTGACTTCATCACGGCACATAAAGAAGATTGGGTTTGATGTGACTTCATCACGGCACACTGGATCAATAGTAAGTGGTCATTGGAAAAATGAATTCTGGGTTTCTGCAAGATAATTGATCATAAAGGAGTGGCTATATGTGGAGAGTCGGAGGAAATCATGAATGATTGGGGCATTAAAAAGCTGTTGACCATTACTGTGGATAATGGGACAAACAATGACATTGCTCTTGAAGCACTTAAGAGAAGGCAACTCACATTGTTTGGTGATGATCGTGGTCAAATTATCATGAGGCATGAGAACATGCATGTGAGGTGTTGTGCGCATATTTTGAACTTGATTATTCAAGATGGCTTAACCGAGCACTGCACTTCTGTCTCTCGTATCAGAAATGTGGTCAAATTTTGTAAGTCTTCCCCCTGCTCGTTTTGTGACTTTCAGGCATCATGTACGTCAGAGAAAGTTTGAGAACAAAGGATTTTTGCAGCTAGATATTTCAACTAGATAGAACTCAACTTATGTTATGCTTAACTCTGCAGTTAAGTATGACATTGTCTTTGAAGACATGTTGAAAGATCATGTCTTCCGTGATTATTTATGTGATGCTTCTAGAGATAAGTTAGGCCCCCGACAGAAGATGATTTGATACAGGTATGATGCTTTTTTTTTGCAGCTGTTGTTTTGTTACTAGCTATAACTTCTGAATTCTGATGGTTACAAGTTACTATAAAAACAGTAGCTATTGCTAGTAAAAAAACATAGCTATAAATCTGTAGCAACAGTAGCTAGAAATCTGTAGCTAAAAAAAGTAGGTATATGGCTAGTAAAAAAAGTAGGTATATGGCTAGTAAAAAACAGTAGGTATAGATCTGTTTTTTACTACCTATAACTTCTGAATTCTGATGGTTATTTGTTTTTCAAGTTAAAAATTTTGTTCATTTTTTCAAGTTGTTCTATGACATAACTCATGTCTTCTCTGCTTCTGACACTCCTACTGCTCATTTGTTATTTCAAGAGCTTATAAGACTAGAGGAGGAGTTGGATGAAGGTGCAGAGAGTGATGATTTGGATTATGCAAGCAAGTATGGCTAAGAAGATGAAATTAAAGTTCAACAGATATTTGGGTGAGTTGACCACCATAGATCCAAAGCATAAGCACAAGTTGAACAAGTTTCTCTTCGTGACTATTATACTTGATCTCAAGTGCAAGCTCAAGTGGTTTCGATTATGGTTTGATAATAGTGCAACTATGGGCAAAAAGAAGCTCGATTATGCTTTTTATATAGTGAGACGATCTGTGACAGATATTTTTGATGGGTACCACACACTTAATGGTCAAGTGAGAGAGCCGACAGAGGAGAGATTACCTGTTATCTCTTCTTCTTCAGCGTCACATTCGACAACTACTCAGAAGAAGTCCAGCACAAGTTCTAGACAAAGTAAAAAAATATCAAAAGCATATCGAAGAGAAGAATAAGATGGTGCACGACAATATAAATGAGTTAGAAAGATACTTGAGTGAGCTCGTCATGCCCATTGATGAAGACTGGGATATTCTACATTGGTGAAGGTCAAACAGATTCAAGTTTCCTATTCTTAGCTGATTGCTCGGGACGTGCTTGCAATTCCAATCACCACTGTTCCTTCAGAGTCTGCATTCTGCACAGGAGGATGCGTGTTAAGTTCTTTTAGGAACTCCTTAGCACCGGAAACAGCTGAAGCTCTCCTTTGTGCTTAGAGTTGGATGATGGCTGATGCACTTGTCGCTCTTGGAGCTACTGGCGATGCTACTACAGATGAGGACAATGATGATGAGGATGATGCCGCCGAGACAGAGGATCCTATTAGTTACTCTGTTGCTTCAGGTATTTAATATTGCATATAGTCAAAATATATAGAAAATATAAATTGTAGAGTTTAACTATGTTTATGTTTTTTTTGTAGAGTTTCAGAATGAACCACTCAAGTTTCTCAACGAACTTACATGAAAAAAATGGCGAACTCAAGTTTCTCAATTCATGTTTGGCTTTTGGTATTTCGGTTACTATGAACTTTATGCATGTTTATGTTTATGTTATGAACTTAATGCTTATGCTTTGAACTTTTGTTATGGGATTTATATTTGTGACTTTGGCAGTTATGTAGTTATGTTTGTGAATGCCTTTAATTTTGGATCACACCATTGGCAGGGAGGCATGTGTGTACATAATTTTAAGCTTTAATTTTGGATCACACCATTGGCGACATTGTGTTGCCGGTGGTTATTATTTGTTCACACTTGCAAACTTGCTTAATGGTGTTATGTAAGGACTGAGGTTTATGTTTCAACTTTCAAGTTGGTTCCTGGGATTTGTTCGTTTCTTGTTCATTCTACTTTTGTCCATCTTTGTTTAAAACTTTAATTCATTGTGTACGGAGAAACATGTTGGTAATCTCCTTAGCCATGTGGATACTCTGTTTAAGCATTAATTGCAACACCTGCCCGAAAAATTTGTAATTTGTATCATGCAAATCGTTCTGCTAATTTGCAGGGATTCTGGTCGGTACCGGTTATTACTGATACCGGTACCGATAAAACAGGGGCTGGCATCGGGAGGATCGGTACCGGTTAGTATCAGGGGTATCGGTCCACAAAGCCCGTACCGCCGCTGGGCCGGTACTGGTACCGATCCTGGGCAGGACCGTTACCGACCGGCCCGATGGACACCCCACCACAACGCGAGTTGCCAGACAAGAGACCCATCAAAGAATTTTTTTTTTTTAGCAAATCATGAGGCCCATCAAAGAATTATATCATCGGAATTTCAAACGAAAAAAGGTTTTTTCTTCATTTGCTATCGAAAACATTTTGATAATGTATTTACCAAAAAAACATTTTGATAAAGCCAAGTTAAAAATAAAAAAATAAAAACCATGTGACGTTGGCTGGCCGTAGAGCAATAATAATGATGGTATTTACATGTTTTTTTTGGGTAAATGATGGTATTTACATATTAATGGTCGGAGATTGCCCAGCTTCTAGGTCACTTATGCGGCGCCCAGCGGTAAGGCGTGACTGAATTGTTTTATTTTTTATTTTAAATTATGTTGGGCGACTGTCCAGCCCGCCGAGGCGACGCAGAGGGTGCTTGACGCCTATCCAACTGTCAGGCTGCCCAGATAGGCCGAACTGGCCAAAGGCGGGGTACCCATGCGCCTGAGCGATCGCAGTCTCGAACACTGGTTATTATACATCAAATTAATCACTCATATATATTTTTGCCTCTTGACATTGCTTGCTGTCAAAATTGATTATATAGATAGAGAGCTCATATACAAGCAACTAAAAGACACAAGCTCTGGTGGTATTCTCACGGCTGTTGCGTTTAATTTCGTTGTACTTTTTCTCATTAGGTTAAGTAGTCCTTAATTAGGGTTTAGAAAATTCTGACGATAAAGCATCGGAACCCTGTCAGAGTATGAGTTTTTGATCTACTATGTATGAGCTCTCTTTAAGTGTTATCAATTTCGACAGCATGTGGTGGTTGTAACCAGAATTATAAATTATTGTTCAATTTGATGTGTAGTAAGTTGTTGACAAAGCTGCTCCTAGTGATATTAATATACCAAACCAAACCAAATCAAACGTACACAGTAAATCCCGCCCTTAGGCAGGGTCTGGGGAGGGTAAGGAGATTGTTTTCGTAGAGACCCCCAACAGGGAGAAAAAAATGTAATAATAATAATAGAAAAAAATAAAAAAAATAAAATAAATACCTAAAAAATAAATAAGATAAAATAAAGTAGAAATAAAAAAAATAAAATAAAAATTACAAAAATAAAATAATAAAAATATAACTAAAAAAACTACCTAACTCGTCCTACCACACTAGAGGTCAAATAAGCAAATACTACCCTAATAGTCATATAATATCTTTAACCGTAATATAACGTCTCCAACTCGTCCTATCAGAGATCATGTTCTCAGAGACGTTTAGTCTTACTAAATCTAGCTGAATCTGCTCATCCCATGTCCTTTTAGGTCTTCCCCGCCCTCGTCGCCCTTCGACTTGTAGTCCTTCGACTCGCCTGACTGGATCATCCAGATTTCTTCCGCGGACATGTCCAAACCATCGCAACCTTCTCTACTGTAGTTTGGCACTTATAGATGCGACACCGAGTGTATCTCTAAATACCTCATTTGAAATCTTATCTAATCTTGTGCGACCATACATCCACCTTAGTATCCATATCTCCGTCACTTCAAATTTTCGCACATATGAAAGATTCATGGCCCAACACTCTGACCCGTATAGTATCGCCGGTCGTATAACTGTTCTATAAAATTTTCCTTTTAACTTGAGTGGGACTTTTTTATCGCATAACACTATAGTAACCGACCGTCATTTCATATATCCAACCTTTAGGCGATGGATAACATCACTTTCCGCACATCCATCCTTTTGTATGATGGATCATAGATATTTGAAACTATCTTTTTGTTGGAGGGTCTCGTTCGCAATCCTAACTTCCATTCTACTTTCCTCCGTTTCATTGGCAAAATTACATGCCATATAATCCGTCTTGGAGCGACTCAATCGGAGGCCTTTAGCCTCTAATGTCCCTCTCCAACGCTCCAACTTAGCATTGACCTCCTCTTTCATCTCAGCCACTAAAACAATATCGTCCGCAAACAACATACACCATAATACTTCATCCTGTAGATCTTGAGAGAGTATATCCATAATTACTGTGAACAGAAACGGACTCAGTGCTGATCCTTAATGCAATCCTATATCCACTGAAAAATATTTTATTTCTCTCATCGGGGTCCGCACACTAGTCTTCGCACCCTTATATAGATCTTGGATAGCCCGCATATACATCCATGAGACCGTCTTGGTCACTAAACATTTTCGAATAATCTCTCGTGGTATAGTATCATATGCCTTCTCTAGGTCGATAAAGACCATATGGAGATTCCGTTTACGTGCCCGGTACTTGTCCATTAGCCGCCTGAGCAGATGGATTGCTTCCATCGTTGACCTCCCTGGCATGAAACCAAACTGTTTCTCCTTCACCTGCACTTCACCCCGTAGTCTAAGTTCAATAACTCGTTCCCATAATTTCATGTGTGATTTAGAAGTTTAATATCCCGATAATTGCCACATTGTTGCACATTTCCTTTATTTTTATAGAGTGGAACTACTACGCTACTTCGCCACTCCTCTGGCATCTTTCCTGTTGTCAGTATAACGTTAAAAAGAGTCGTTAGCCACTTGACTCCTGTGTCTCCTAAACACTTCCACACTTCAATCGGTATGTTGTCCGTTCCTACTGCTTTTGCACCTCCCATCTTACTAAGGGTTCCCTTCACCTCCTATGTCGATATCTGTCTAATCACGCCCTGATTTACGTGTCGGTGCACCTCCCCCTCCCCTACACAGCTACTATACCCATGTGTCTCGTTAAACAATTTATTAAAGTAATGTTCTAACCTCTCTCTTATATTCCCCTCCGTGAATAGAGTTTTTCCTTCTTCATTCTTAATAAATTTAACAATATCTATATCTCTACTCTTCTGATCCCGTGTCTTTGCAAGCCTGTATATATCTTGCGCCCTCTCCTAAGTATCCAATCGCTTATACATACCCTCATGTGCCTTACTTTTAGCTTCTGCCACTGCCCTTTTTGCTACGATCCGTTCTTGATGGTACACCTCTTTTCGTTGCATCCTCTCTTCATCTCCATTTGCTGTCATAAGCCGCCTAAAGCTATCTTGTTTTGCTTTAACTTTAGTTTGAACCTCCGTACTCCACCACTACGCTTCCCTGCCAGGCCTCGCTCTGCCGGATGATACTCCTACGACTTTCTTAGCCGTGTCCCTAATGATAGTAGCCATGGGGAGCCATAAACGATCTACGTCCTCCGTCAACATATCCAAACAAGCAGAAGCTACTTTCTCTCTGAAGGCAGTGGCCACCTCGCCCTTAAGGTTCTTCCACAATATCATTTCTCTGCCTCCGCGCCTCCTCGCCCCCACTTTTCCTCGTACATTAACCTCCATCACCAAAAGACGATGTTGTGACGTCAATGATTCTCCCGATAAAACTTTATAGTTTGTGCAGCAACTCTTATCCCTCTGACGTAACAAGAAAAAGTCAATTTGTGTACTTCGCTCTCCACTATGGTAGGTGATCATATGTTCATCTCTCTTCTTAAAATAGGTATTGACCACTATCAGTTCATGCGCTACCGCCAAGTCCAACAACTCTCGACCGTTGTCGTTTCTCAAACCAAATCCAAAACCACCATACGCACCTGGATATCCATCCACCCCCACTCCCATATGGGCATTAAAATCACCGCCGATGAAAACCTTTTGTTCCATAGGGATGCCGCTCAGTACCGTATCCAACTTGTCCCAAAAAGTTCGCTTCTCACTTTCCCCTAGTCCCACTTGAGGTGCATACCCACATATAACATTCACCACCTCTAAGCCAATTGCGATTTTGATCGCCATAAGTCTATCGTCGCACCTTACCACTTTCACTACACATTCCTTGAATTTCTCTGACACTATAATCCCAACTCCATTCCGCCCACTAACCACTCCAGAGTACCACAGTTTATACCCATTTACTTCTCTCACCTTCGCTCCCTTCCACTTTGTCTCTTGGAGACACATCACATCCACCCTTCTTTTCTTCAATATATCTACCAACTCTAATGACTTTCCAAGTACCAAATCTTAAACCTATCTCCTGAGCTCCTACCCTACCCCGACCCCTCGTCACAGGACACGACTTCAAATTACCATAGTTAGCACCCGAGATCACCACCACAGACCATAATTGTCAAATTGGGGTTTGAATCGTGAATCGAAATGAGTAATTTATGAATCATGAATCGAAATGAGTAATTTATGAATCGTGAATCGAATCATATCGTAAATCGTAAGATTCACTAAATAATTTAATAAATAATAAAATAAATATTTTAAAATAAAAATATTCAAAATAAATAATTACCATTATTTATAATTAGAATAAATAAGATTAAATTGATTAAATCTTAATATTTATCAATGACACACACATATAAAATATTTATAATATCAACATATACAATATAAAAAAACAAATACAATAAAAAGATCAGAATACATTTAATTAAAGTCAGAAAAGAGTTGTATTTTTTATAAACGTAAAATAAATTATGACTTGCACTAAAAGACAAACTTTTCCTTTATCGGAAGGCCCGCCCTCTTCATCTTCTTCCCCAAATCTTCCGTGCGACTTCATATTTTTTCCTTCTCTGCATCTCAAACCTTAATCTCTCCGATTCTACATGTTTACCCATCTAAAACATCAAGATATTGAAGCAGCACCCCAAATCGAACGATTTAACGGTCCGTTCAAAATCACGAAACAAATCGCGATTTTTACCGATCCAGAAGCAATTCTTTACCGAAACAATTTTACCACTGATTTGTATCGTTCTTTGTGTTTTTTGTATTGAATCGTGCGATTTCGATAACTATGCCACAGACCGATAAATCCATAATAAACTTAATTATATGGTCATGTTGTATTGTATTTTAGAAGACAGGAATCAACGTGCTGCAATTTATTTACTTAACCAAGTTGCATCAATTCCCTATATTATTATTCACTACTCTTACCATGTTTACTAGGAATTATCCATGCTTACTTTATAATAAAGTGTACTGATTCTAGAAGGTGGTATACTACAGACAATGTTCCAAGAACCTTCACTTCTCTTTCTCCAACCCATAACCAACAAAAATAGAATGAATGAACCTTTTTCTTTAGAAACCGGAACAGTGCATGCTTTCGATAAACAAAGTTTCCTTCGTTCCATTTTCATCAGTGCATGCGTCATTGCAAAAACAACAAGAAACATTTTTGCTGCTCATCGATTCATTGCGATATAAATAGTTTACAGACATCCCTCCGAGAATCACACACAAATAACAACACAAGAAACAAAAACTACAAATCAAATGGCGGATTACTCTGTTTCACTCCTATTCTGCATACTGGTTCCCCTCTTCTTGTTCTTCTTCATTCTGGTTAAGAAGAATACACATTCTTCTGTTTCTCTTTCAAATCTTAAAAAAGCTTACCACTCTTTCGTCCAAATGGAGAAGAACAAAGAGAGATTCGTACAGTGGACATCGGAGATCGTCACGGCCACTCCCGGACTCACATTCACACTCCAACGGACACTGTGGCAGCGTGAGGTGATCACTGCAAA
>JAOYMZ010000092.1:0-10328 GCA_025802335.1 Pinguicula primuliflora | reverse complement strand
AGGTGCATCAGGGCGTATGGGCACCTGTGTATATGTTTCACACAATCAAACAAAATCTCCAAGAGAATTGATCAAATGAAACCGCAGATTGGTAATATGGGGTCTGTTCCTAACCCGACTAATGGAGCCGTGTAAATATGTCACAATGTACAAATTTCATTCAAAATGCCTACCGTAAGATTCCAAGATAGGGAATGGCTTGCAATGTGTCTATCGGAGTCATCTCCCACCATCAAATCCATGTTTCTAGACATTTCCGTATCGTCTGTCTCCGTAGCACCATTTCCCACCCGCAGCATTTCAGCAAGTTCTCTTAAAACTATTGTTGCTTCTACTTCCCGCGAAGAGTTGTTCGTATTTGAGGCATTCTCTCCGGATATTTGATTACCAAGAATTTATACGTGTTTTTGTGTATGCGTGTTCGACGATTTCTCCATCGGGTTGAAGGCAATTCGAGTTGAGGTTTTTGGGTTTTCTTGGTGATGAAATAAAAAGTCTTCTGGCGATTTGACTTGATTAGAAGGTATTAAGACGGTTTTGTATTTTATTTTTTTTCTTCCTTTTTTAATGCTTTTAAGTAAAAGAACAATAAAAGTAAATCAAAAATAAAATAGGAGGTTACATTTCAAAATAGGATTGTCGCGGAGATTACTTATCCAATTATTCCGCAGAGTCGCTATTTTGTTTTGGGCGGAGTATTTGCTCTGCTTCTGTTTTGTTTGGACCGATGTTTATCGATGACAATATGTAAATAACTTTTTTAAATAAAAATTAAAATCGTCTTGCTAAAAAAAACTAATGTGGCTATATTCATAAAGATTAGTAACAAGTAAATAGAGTCTAACATCATATTTTATTATGTATTGATTTTTTTATAGGTAAATGTATCGAACTCTGTAACTCCATATTGGAAGGTACCCAACACACCAGTTGAGCTACTTGAGTTTAATTTATTATATATTGATTGATATTTCTATTGGGACAATCTTCTCTAACAAGCATTAACCATAATGACTGTTTAGCTAACTGAGCTCGAATGAGCATGTCATACGAATGAGCTAAGATTCACATTCATTACTATTAACGAACATGTGTCAGTGTTTGAGTTTGGTTTATGCTCGCAAGCTAGCTCATTTGTGTCCGGCTCGTTTTACAACTCATTTCTTCTTCTATGATTTTCATCCTCATTTTTGGGAATCCTGCTATAAGGCACCACCTTGCCAACACCACTTTTACAGCACCTTGGCACATCATCATTTTTTGGATAAATTAATAAAATTAGTACTGGAGGGGGATTAAACTCGATCCCCATCCTCACCCATTCTCTTCCACCATATATGATCTATCTCACATATTTCTTGTTTTTATTATGTTTGTACCGAAATTTAATATAATGAATGCCTAGTATTTTTTGGCTAAAATATATAAATCTTACGACAACTTTGCTACCGTAAAAATCTAAAATCATATCCTAACCCTAAGGGCTGAATGATATTATCCCTAAACTATATAAATCGCAAAAGCAAAACCTATGAATCTTATTATTTTTATTTTTTAAAATTAATATTGTGGTGGCTTTTGCCGCCGAAAAATTTAAAATTTTATCATATAAACCCTAAGACCTAAATGCCATAAACCCTAAACCATATAATTGTAAATTTTATAAACTATAAATCCTAAATCATTTATGTATTTTATATATGGTGCAGGATCCGGTGACAGGATTTTAGACAAGATTTTCAATTCTGGCCACTAGGATTGCCCGTTGACGGAATTAGGCACATCGTTAGAAAGCTTTATGCATAGAATTGAATATGTTTAAGTTTTGGTGATATTCCGACAACGTTATCACCGTTTAACGGAGGGTTCACATTTTCCCTTGGGTTAAGTAGTCCTAAATAGGGTTTTAGAAAATTCCGGCGACTAAGTCGCCGGAACCGAAACTAAACATGGGGCTTATGATCTCCTATGTATAAGCTTTCTAACGATTTGCTCAATTCCGTCAACGGACAATTCTAGTGGCCGGAATTGAAAATGCATGTATAAAATCATGTCACCGGAACTTATCCCTGTATATATTTTATTATATAATATTAGTTATTTAATAATATAAAAAATTGCCACGTAAGGTGGTGGTGCAAAGTAGGTGGTGCTGGAGGGGTTTGCTACACGTCACCACATTTCACACACCTCAAATGTATCACATCACTTGTGAACACACATACACCCGTGTGGGTGTGCACATGTGGTGCATTTGTGGTGCCTAAAATGTGGTGGCTTATAGTAAAATCGGGTGCTGAAATGGTCTTATATCATTTTTGATCTTTTGGTGCAATTTTTTTCCAACAATATTTATAATACAAATTAGTCCATTGTCATTACTACTTTTTTCCATTTTTATATAATATGTTATATTATCAAAATATTAATAATTGATCATATATTAAAAAATATATGCACATAAAATTAGATCAACAATCCACCACTCCAACCAAGGCCAATTTTCCCTGTAATACTAAGGAAAAAATATTTTGTAAAATGCCACAACCAGCACCATCGTCCTGTTTCTGGTGCTGGTGTTACCAGTGCCACTTGTGTGTGACGGTGGTGACACCAGCGTCACACAATCAAACACACACGTTGTATACACTATACAGTACACTGTGATGTCTTCTAGAGCTCATCGTCATTTCAGTTGGTTAAGAGTTTTCCAAAATCGTCTGGAGAAATTCTGGACTCACTCTTTGTTGAAGCTTTTTTTTTTCATTGGAAGTCATAAGGCCGAATACATGACAGAAAATATGTGTATGAAACAAAGGAAACTGCTACGCATTCTAGTGTTACGGGGGCCTGAAATGATGTAGCCGTATAACTTCAGTGTCTATGCCATCCCATACCCGATTAAGCTCAGCACCAGGGTAGGTATGGGAGTCATCTGACCCTCTTACCATCCATTGATCACGGGATGTCTCCGTTGCTACCAGGTTGTGTCGAACCGTCAAAAATTGTATCCCCATACTTGAGCTGGCGAGTCCCTTCTTGACTAATTCATCTGCCTCAGGTAGATGGGAACGTGGAGAGTGGCGGACCTCCGTTGATGTCTCTCGGAGGAGTCTGTGTATTGTATGAATAAGCCTCTGATTTATTAGATTCACCGAGGTCCCTAAGATACCATCAATCACAGTCCTGTAGTCGGATTCGATGACACCATTCTCCAGTTGCTCTTTTCTGACGAAGAGGAGACCGTATAGTATAGCCCAAAATTCCGCAGTGACACTAAAACATATGCCAATGCGCCCCAGGAATCCCGACCGACTGGTTCCATTACAAACCTTGAGAAATCCACCACAGGTTGCACGTCCATTATGTCTGCATACAGCACCATCAACCTGCATACAGCACCATCAACCTACAAGATGAACACTGGGGTGGGGAGGTTAATAACTGGGTCCGGGGCCATAGGGGCATCTCTGAGGGGATAAGAGTGATTTTATCGGGTCTGTAACTGTGCAGCATGGATTACGAATGCCCTTTGTGTTTATGCTTTGGAGGCCCTTATGCCCGGACAAAGCTCCTTGGCATGGATAATGTGATTCTGGAAAATTTCAGCATTCCTTGAATTCCAGATTCTCCAGCAAGTTAAGCTAAAAGTAACTTGCCAAGAACTCAAAATATGGTCAGCAGTTAAGTTAGCTATAATCCAGTCTTGATGAGATCGTGTATCGTAGAAGGATACTTGGGGATCTAGTTGCCTCCACACTTCCTTGCACCAGTAGCAGTCTCTCAAGGCATGTAGGACAGACTCTTAATTGGAGCAAATGTGACATGCTTCTGTGTTCGAAATCCCTCTCCTGTGTCGTTCTGAGTTTGTCCAGATAGCATTATGCATGAGCCTCCAAGAAAATGCTTTGATGTTCTCACGAATCTGCAGTTTCCATAATCTCTCCCAGAACGGGTCTTCGGGAGGCGCATTCTGCTCCATTAGCAAAGAACGAGCTGAGGCACATGGAACTTTCTGCACGATGAATGTTTCCAGATGAGTTTGTCCCGAAGTTCACTGCTTGAAGGAGGCAATACAGTATATATTTGGAATAGGATGTCCTCAGGGAGAGATCTCCGCAATCTATTAAAGTCCCACATACCAGTGCTATCTACATAATCCTTAACCAGGAGAGTACGGTCGTTGATGTTGATTGGATTCTGGGCAACGTTGAGTAGGGGGCATTAAAAGGCCACCAAGTATCCTCCCAAAACTGCATTCGATCTCCAATTCCTACTAGCCAAATAGCATGATCACGTAAGGTAGCTAAGCATTTAACTAGATAGGACCACATATGCGAGCCCCTTCTATTAAGTTTGAACTCTTGAGATCCCCTTGTAGTATTGCAATATTTAGCCCTGAAAATTCCAGTCCACAGCTTATCCTCACCTATAAACAGATCCGATGCAAGTTTGAGTATCAGGACGTGATTGGTATCTCTTGTCTTATAAATCCCGAGCCCTCCCCTTGATTTTGGTAGGCATACTGTGTCCCAATTAACCAAGGGGAACCATCCCAGAGGAAACCACAAACAACTCTGTCCATTTCAAGGCCTGTGGCAATCGGGATAGAAGTAGACTGCATATGATAGATCGAGATTATGCAGAGAACAGTTTTGCAAAGTTCCAACCATCCTGCCATTGAGATACGCCTGTTGGCCCAATGAGCCGCGCGCAATTTCATTTTCAATAGAGGTTTAGCATGGGTCTCTTTACCAACTCTTCCATGTAGGATAAGGACTCTGAGGTATATCCCAAGATCATTAACATGTCTGATGCCCAGCACCTCCTCCACTTCATTAACACTGACTTTGAAGTGTTAACAGATTGGCCAGATGCGGCCGAGAAGACATCCAGAATATCACTTATAAGATGAGCTTGTTGGATAGAACACTCCGAGAATAGAAGCAGATCATTCACAAATAATAGATGCGAAAAGGCCATTTAGTCCGTCCAAAGGTTAGGGGCATCCATCTTCCTTGACTCACCGCTTCATGAATTGTTTGAGATAGCCTCTCTATACATAGCACAAGGAGGTACGGAGATATCGAATCTCCTTGTCTAACTCCACGTCTTAGCTTGAATTCGGGTCCCCGTAAACCATCCCAAATGATTTGAGTAGAGTTAGATTCCAACATAGACATGATCACTCGAATAAGCAACTGAGGGAACCCAACATCTAATAGCGTGTCCTGGATAAACGACCACTCCACCCTATCAAAGGCTTTAGCTAGGTCAATTTTGATTGCCATCCAGTTGGTCTTGTGTCTATCCTGCTACATAGTGTGGATGACTTCCTGGGCAATGATAATATTCTCCGTGATAGATTGCCCTTGGATGAAGCTGGATTGATTGGGAGATATCAATAGTGGCATGATCCTCTTGAAACGGTTAGCCAGCCTTTTAGTGACAATTTTGATGGAGAGATTGATAACAGTTATAGGCCTGAAGTGTCCTAATGTTTCTGGATTGGTTACTTTCGAGATCAAGGACACCATTCCTTTGTTGGTAGATTCTGTACTTCCCTTGTTCTAAAAACCTGCAACACAAAATCAATTAAGTTAGGTGCGATTATATCCCAGTTATGTTGGAAAATCGTCCGGGTCAGGGGCTTTATCAGGGTCCATGTCAAAGAGCGCTTGTTTAACTTCATCTGGGTCTACCATCTGATTCAGCAGGGACCAAGCTTTTTTTTTTATAAGCAAAAACTTTTTGTACAGATTTACATATCTACAGCTCCATATCATTGTCTACAACCAGCAACACAGAGTAAAGCATCCCTCACCCATTCCCCAATCCCGTACACAAGGCCAGGCTATTTCAATCTTGCTTTCAGCCACTGGAATGTACCAACCTGTATCCATTTCATGACTTCCGCAACAGATAGCAGCTCATTCTGGAAATGCTTTAAGTTCCTTGCTGCCCAGATCATCTATGTGGCTGCAAGCCAAAATATTTTCCACACATCCTTAGAAATCCCAGGGGGCTTCTTAAGCAAGCAATCCTTCAGATTGTGTGGTTCTTGTTCATTCTTCTTCAGCCAAGCCCAGATCTATCTCCAAACCTGCTTACTAAAGTTGCACAGAAGCAACAAATGTACCTCCGTCTCCTCTCCATCCTCACATAGGATACAGTCTGCACCAGTTTGCTCATGTAGAATTCGCCTCTTCTTCAGGTTTACTCGCATTGGCAGCCTGCCCTCTACACATCTCCAGCAATGCATTGAGACCTTTCTTGGGGCCAGGTGACTCCAACTTTCCTGCAACAACTCCAGTTTGTTTCTTCTATCTCCACTGGCTGAAGCTCCAGGATTTTTGTATGCACAGCTCTTGGCTCATATCTCCCAGACGCAGTAGCTAGACATGTCCATCTATCTCTTCCATTCACCTGCAAAACAACATATGAGAGAATTTCCTTTAACTCTTCTAGTTCTTCTTTTTCCCATTCGAACAACTCCCTCCTCCAGCACCACTCCCATTCCCGTACCCCCCCTTCCCATTTACCATGTTCTGCTATGCCCCTTCCAGCTAAGTTATCAATCCTCATTAACCGCCCAAAAAGAGCTAGTTTACACTTTTTGTTGAAGCTATACTTCAGCTAAATCTACTTCATTACATTTTGGGGGTCGAGAAATTTTGTCATCTCTTCGCAACCTGTGGTGCAGCATAGACCCGTCAATCAAAACCCAAATGAAAGAAAACCCGATAAAACAAACACTTTTTTTGGTAGTTAAGTGACTTTCGTTCCACAAAAAATGAAGTTTTGTACAAGGCTATGACTATCAATAGCTAAAAACATAAAGATCTATGACTATCAGTAACTAAAAACATAAAGATCCATGACTATCAGTAGCAGAGGAGCCTCTATCCTTGGCAGTAGAAATGTAGATTGGCTCTCGTCATGTAAACAATGTTGAAGGTTGCCGGATCCAGTCTGATATTGTACTAGCTTTAGGCGCACTATTATATGTAGAAATCCAGAACAAATACTTGAAGTTGGTTCAAATAAGTTATGGTCGTTTGGAGTTGAAACCAAGAATTGAGTGCCAACCAAACTAGTTTGTGAAAGATAAGCCACACAATGGAACCAACGGTGATGAGAGAACTGCGGAAAGGGTCTGGCAAGAAAGGTGATTGAACTGCAATTTCTGGTGATTGAAAAAAAGGCTTCGTTGAATTGAACACGATTAACGAACTCGGCACCTGCAAAAAATGAGGATCAACACAAAGACTAGGAGATTTAGTATCACACATAAAAATCTCAAGCATAAAACAGACGTTGAACCCTGACCTAACTGGATAAATCTATGGGGTATGACTATGAGATTTCAAAGCAAGATTTGTTGGTTAATTCGAATTCTAGAGAACTCTTTCTATCATATGAAGAAGCTTTTTTTTGGTTAAGCAATTTATCACATGAAGAAGCTAGAAGATGATCTCGGGATTGTGTAATGTGTGTACTATGTGTGTGTTTTAGAGTGTGTTGCGTGTGACATTGATGACACGGGCATCATAGACAAGTGGCGCTGGTAGCACCAGCATCCACCAGCGCCCTATGACATTTTACAAAATATTTTTTTCCTTGATGATACAGGAAAAAATTGGGTCTCCCTAAATCAATACATGAATTATTATATGTTGACTTTACCCACCTTTGGATCTTAGTTATTATTATTATTATTATTTTGCATTTTAGTTATTTTGGAGCACTCAAATCACAACGTTAACTAATACAACATATTGAAATTGAAATTGAAATTGATAATTATAATGAGTCTTGTTTGGTAATAACTTATACAACATAAAACAAGGTGTGTGATTATGCAGCTTTGCATCTCTAGAGAAACCCAAAACGCTTGAAAAACTATTTTCTTCACACATCTAAAATAAAATAAAAATTCTATCCAGACTTCCTCTAAGGGTTCACGATATCGAAGGAAATGAGTTCCCGGTAACTCTCCCAAGGCACATCGTAAACATATACATGATACTGTTTCACAGCGCCGCCCATATCAGTAGCGGAGATGAGGAGCCTGTAGTTGCATCCGTTGACCACCTGCACCTTGCCGCTGTCTACAGATTTCAAAGTCAAGTTCTCTCCAGTCTTCATGTTGTGTTCCGCCACAGCAAAACCAGCAATGGCCAACACCTCAGGATAGTTCAAGTCTTCGATCGGCTTCCAGCCGCCGGTGATGCGAGAATCTGCAACGTGAATTGCGGCCAGTAGAAACGTAAGGCACAGGAGAAAGAGAGATCCGGATTTGAGAGCCATGGTAGTATATCAGTTTGGTACTGATTCCTGAATGAAAGGTGAAGAGGGGCGCACATTTTATAGGGCATTATTTGGTTGTTGCTTCTATACCTATCAGCCTAGGCGTGAGAAATTTAGCATTATGAATTAATAGACTTGAGAATGTAGAGAGTTTTTTTTTTGGCCTATACATGTATTATATTAGAAAAAGGGTCTAAATATGTACAAATCGGAATATGTATCTACCAGGAAAATTTGCCTCTTTGCCCTGTTATTAGCAGGGCATTTCGAAAATGTCATGACGCGTTGCTGCCTATAGCGTGCTTATTTTCCACACGGCTGGCAACCTCGTGGAATAGAAACTCAACACACACTTGTCATATTTTTTTTTAGCTCGCTTCTTGCAAAATAATTTTTTAATGTCTCTCCTTGAAGAATAGTTTTTTAATATTTCTCTCCTAGTTACTTTTTTTTGTCTCTCTCCTTGGTACTGTTTGAATTCGGATTGTTTGAAGTTATGTCGATCCCGTTCTTCCTTCCGTTCTAACAGATTGTTGGAGCCCTCTTTGTAGTTTGAACTCTTTTGCGGGGCTGCCATTAGTCATCATGGATGTTTTTATCCAATTTCAATGCTGTTGCGGCATCCCCACCTTTGTAGCCATTGCTTGTAGGAAGTTCCAATTAACCGTGTCAAATATTTTCTCGAAATCAATCTCTAAAGAGTAGATAGTTTTATTCATGTGCACAATTTTGAAATTTTGGTTAGTGCTCGTTGAAATTGACCCAATTTCATTGTCGCTTCTAACCACCTAGGTGGGAGGAATTTAGTATTTGAATTAATATCTACTAGAATATGAGGGATTCTCAGATGCTCAATGCTTTTGTGCTCAATAATAAGTTACTATGCTCAATTATAATTTGAGGCATTCATCTGACAATCTAACGGTTTACATTAAATGATCATTTAAGTCATTTTAAGTTATCTATCTAATCTCAATCATCAGATTATCAGATCAATGACTTAGATTAAAATTGAGCACGATAACTCATTATTGAGCACAACAACATTGAACACCTGAAAAATTATCACTAGGATATATATAGAAAGAGTTATTTATGTATTATTCTAATGATTTTAAATACAGTAAAAAATTATAATGAAAAACATCTTTATATTTAAAACTAAAAAATTATGTACATTAGATCACTTAAGTGATTGGGTAATATAAATTGACGGAAAGTTATATTTAATGAAGCTAATATCCTAACCTAAGAAAGGTGGTACAACTTTTATGAGCAGATATTCCAAAGTCTAGCAATAATTAAATATACTTACTAACTTTACTTGTTGCATACCGCAGGGGGTGGTGACCCGATTGGAGATCTCACCTCAATGACCGGTGTAGAAATGACTGGGGATATTGATCCCTTTGGCGATTAGGCAATGGATCATGATGATGAGGAAGTAAGCCAAGACCTCCCCCCACCCCCCAGCAATAAGCTCACAGTTCAGTGGATCAAGCTGATCTAAATGGAGTGTCTAATATCAGTGTTCGAAAAGGCGGAAAGCGAAAGGCGGAAAGCGAAAGGCCGAGGCGGCCGAGGGCCGCCCAGCGCCTCGGCCGCCTTGGCGCCCGCCTCGGCCGCCTCAGTGCTTTACCTAATTTTTTTTATTTTTTTATTTTGTCTGTGTGTAAGTTTAGTTCCATTAATTTTTGTTTTTGTTTTGGTGTGTTAGTTTAGTTCCATTCATTTTTTTATATATTAGAAATCACAAACATAATTCCAAAATCAAATATAATTGGAGTTTTCTTCACACAATCAAGCACAATACAATAAACAAACAAGTTTATCCAAATATTTTTAGAGTTTAAATTTCAGATTGGCTATGGTGTTTCCAATTCCAATTAATAATGTGCGCAGATATTGGACCTTCAGTAATTCGAATACAAAGGCTTCTCGTGAAATACAATTAAATGACATTTTATCATCATTCCATCAACTAGACATTTTATCAAACACCTTGAAGGCATACACAA
>JAOYMZ010000091.1:0-10328 GCA_025802335.1 Pinguicula primuliflora | reverse complement strand
GCTTCCCAAAGAAGCTTGGCAAAGCTTTCCAAAGAAGCTAGTCAAAGCTTCCCTTAGAAACTTTGACTAGTCAAAAGGCCAAGCTTCTCTTAGAAGCTAGATATTTGGCTATAAATACCTCCTCCACACAATGAAGAAACTCTCTTCCCCTTCCATACAATGTAGCCACAAGCATCAAGGTCCAAAGGAGGGGGTTCGGCCGAAAATACTTTGGTGGCGAAGATGGTGGCTCGGACGATAACGTGTGGCTATCCTATGGCGCTCCACGATGGTGGACGGCGGCTAGAAGAGGGTGGACTCTAGATTTGAAGGCTTCCACCTTTGCATCCAATGAGAACCTCTTCCTTCTCTCCAATTTATCTTGGCTCCATTATCTTGTTTTAGTTTATGTTTTAGTATGTTTAGTTAGGTTGTTTATGAATTTGGGCACTTAGCCCTTGAACTTGTTTTGTAAACTTGATTATGTTTTCCCTAAAATTTATTTGGAGTTTCATTGATGTGTGGTGGATTGGTTGGATGATTAACTTCATAAAGTTGACTAAAGGAGTATAAATTAGGGTTAAACCTAATGAAATGCTACTTTCGTTATAAAGGGTTAAATGTTCCAGTGATCTAAGGCTAGAAATAGACTCACCATTCTAATGCAAGCTACATTAGGTTAGGAGCATGTTTAGGTTATCATACAAGGGATGAGTTAGTGTCTAAGCCCATACTTATCTTCTAGATTTAATTACCCTAGCTTCGGTTTTTAGTTAATTTACATTCGGCTGTTTTTAGTTTTAGAATAAAACAACTCCAAAAGGATTACTTTTATAAATATAGTTAGCCACTTAAATGTTAGCTAGTCACTCATCCCATCCCAAATCCTTCGAGATCGACTCGGGACTTCTTTACTCTCTATACGAGTTTAGAGTTGTCTTGGTATTATAAATTTAATTGCGATAGGATTTGTGACACTCGCGAAATCCTCATCAACAAAGTAACCTTGCGCAACAGAGCAATGTGAATTTGGGTTTTAAGATCTCAAATTCACGCTCGACGATATTTCTTGCAGAGGAATGCCACATATTGAAAATTTTCCTCCATTTTGGGAATGTATGTTGCCATGTCCTTTTGCCTTCAAATTCGTATTGACGCTCTCGCTTTGCTTTAAGCAAATATTTTGGAAGGGAAGAATAATTTAACTTTCTTAGCAATCTCTCTATTCCATGCCTCTTCTTGTTAACGTTTATTTTGAGCATATCAAAGAGCAGTTTGCATTCCCATTTGTCATTACAGTAAGTCATTCTCCATCTCAAGCCATTGTTCAAACAACTAGGTATGTCCTTGCGAGAGTATGACTACTACATTCTATTAAGCGGAATTTTTTTTCGTTTATTTTAAAGAACACGAATATTTACGTGGTTCGGCAATTGTCTACTCCTCGGGAAGAGCTTTTCCTATTTTTTGTGTTTTTATGTATGTTTTTCTTCTCCTTTGATACACAGTTTTATAGAGTCATTTACACTATCTTCTCCTCAACTAGAGTCCCTATCATTAAGGGAATGTGATCCCTAGAAATTAGGGATCACATAATATGGAAAGAATTTGGTCAAATCAAATCTTTTCCTCAACACTTCCCCTTAAATTAAGTGGCAGATATCTGACACCTAACTTGGACAATACTTCTTGGAATGACTGACCATTGACCGCCTTCGTCAAGATATCTGTCAGCTGGTCCTCTGATCTCAAAAATGGGAGCATCACAATCTTCCCATCAATCTTCTCTTCAATGAAATGTCGATCAATCTCGACTTGCTTCGTTCGATCATGTTGAACTGGGTTCTCCGATATGAGGATAGTCGCCTTGTTGTCACACATCAAGGGACATGCGTGCTTGGGTGGAAATCCATGGTCAGTCATCAATTTTACAAGCCACAGAACCTCTGTTACTCCTCTGGCTATACCTCGTAATTCTGCCTCAGCAATAGATCGTGTCACCACCTTCTGCTTCTTACTCCTCCAAGTAACAAGGTTTTCTCCAACAAGAGTGAAGTACCCCAAAGTAGAATGCCTATCCATAGGGCTTCCTGCCTAATCAGCATCAGTATAGGCTTCAATTTCCAAATGTCCATGTTTGAACGTCTCTGAATAGTCTACAACCATATGTCTGAATATATCCTTTTGCCACCAACCTCGCTTTGAACCTTTAAGTAGAACCATTAGCCTTGCGTTTAATAGTACACACTCATCTGTAACCAAAAGGTTTCTTTTCGGAAGGCAGATCACATTTCTCCTAGGTTTTATTCTTCTTTAGGACACTCATCTCAACTTCCATAGCACGTTTCCATTCTGGGAGCTCTAATGCTTCCTTTTCACTGTGAGGAATATCCTCACCATACACTGCAGTAGAGAATGCTCGGGCAGATGCAGACATACTCCCCCAAACAGTTTCAGCAATAGGATATCTTTTGGTTTTGGAGTCATGTTCTGGAGTAAATTGCCTTTGGGGAATTCCTTGAGTAGAACGGTCAGGTAGGACTCGAATAAGGATCACTGGGGATCCTGTATCATGGTCAGAAGGCATAATATCCAATGAGACTGGATCAGGGGATAGTGTACTTACCTGAACATCCGCCGAAGATGACCCTTGAGGTTGCCCTGCTAGGTCTGATTGTACTATATTGTCATCGTAGGCCGAAGCAGGCAGTCTACTCGTGTCATGTGGTTCAGTTAGCTCTCGTGCGGGAGGCACATGAGGTGATGTGGATGGGAGTTGGGATGAAGTGGATGACAGGGGTACGTGAGGTACACCCGGAGAGTGTGGCAACACCTCACTGATGGAAGGGCTCAACCAATCCAGTAAGTCCTCTTCAGGTTATCTCCTCCTGATGGCTGGATTAGGTAGGTGTATAATCGAGGTATTCAGTTTTCATGAAATTACAATCCATGGTAATAAAGAGTCGCCGGGTAAGGAGATTATAACAATGATACCCCTTCTGCGAGTTTCCATACCCCACAAAAATATATTTTTCAGCATAAGAGTCAAATTTCAATCGGTTCAACTTTGGGACGTGAACATACATAGAGCACCCAAATATCCTGGGAGTAAGAGTCAAGGGAGATGATACTTTCGAAAGTTCAGATAGAACCTGGATAGGTATCCTGAATTGCAGGATATGAGTGGGGAGCCGATTGGCTAGATAAATGACTATAGAAACCGCTTCTGGCCAAAAGTACTATGGAAAATTTCTCAAATACTTCAGATTTATGACGAAGAAAGTAAATCCATGTCATTCTATAACAATCATCGATAAATAATACGAAATAGTGTAATCCTTATCCCCCAACCGAAGGAGTAGGGCCCCAAACATCAGAATGTATCAACGAAAAAATATCAGGCACACGAGTGTTCGAAACTGGAGAGGAATGTCTATGACTTTTAGCTAAAATGCAAGTTTCATAATTTAAGGGGGTACTAGAGGCTTGAGGGAATAACTGACGATGGTATTTGTGAGAGGGATAGCCAAGACGTCGGTGCCACAACCAAATTTGAGATTGGATAGATCCACGAGTTAAGAGGTTCCTTCCCGGCATCGAATCCATTTCGTCAATATAGTATAAGCCATTCCTTTCAGTGTCACGTCCAAGTATCCTCCTCGAATGAATATCCTGTAAGACACAAAAAAAGGGGTACATCATCACAACACAATTCAACTCCTTCGATACATGACTGATAGACAGTAATTTATAGGATAACGATGACACATATAGACAATTAGACAAACGGATAAAAGAAGAAATATCAATAATATCTGCCCCTTTCACAGGGGCAAATTCTCCGTTGGCCATCTGTATTACTTTCTTTTTTGAATCCTGCATAGTCACAATATCCGATAAATCATACGTGATTGTGCCGGTGGCTCCACAATCGAAGATCCATTGCCCATTCTTTCCATTATCGGGCTGTTTGGCAACGTTCACGAACCCAATAGGATTTT
This sequence comes from Pinguicula primuliflora, assembly GCA_025802335.1. NCBI lineage: Eukaryota > Viridiplantae > Streptophyta > Magnoliopsida > Lamiales > Lentibulariaceae > Pinguicula > Pinguicula primuliflora. Next base: position 6,348 of record JAOYMZ010000091.1, on the reverse strand, counting down.
TGGGCCTAGATTTTCGTCCATGTCCGTTGTCTGGACTTTTATTTCCACGATCTGCAACTTCCGGCCCAACAGACGGGTCTCAAGCCCTTGAATAAAACCGAGCCCGAACCCACAGTGGGAATATCTGGTGTAACGTACTAGAAAAAATGATACGAATGCACGCCTTCTTTATTCAACCAGACAGTAAGGTGGATGAGATGTCCAATTGGAATGAGGGTAACAACAACCTCTAAACAACAGAATGTAAACAAACATAGTCTCGAAGGAAATTTCCACATCAAGGTTCTAACATAAAAGTCACAATGCAGAATATATTAAGAACCAGAATTCAGCAACTCATTAGCCACCTGCTGCAGCAACTCAACCTCTGTCTGGATCTGAAAAGGTTAGGTAGAGGGATGAGCTTGACGCTCAGTAAGGAAATAAACTCGAAGTAAACACTGGTTTCAAAACTTGCTTGTGAATATGAAATAAATCTTATGCCTTATCGTTTGAATATGAAATAAATCTTATGCCTTACCTTACACTCACAAAATGTTCACTAAGAAAAGAACTCAACATGGTTAGAAAATGCGTAAACCAAACCACTGATAGGAGTAGGAATATGCAGAACGCGGAGGGTACAACTCCTCAAACCACACTAAATGCATACGAATTTCCAGCCACCGGACGGTACACCACATCCGAGCATACAAGCCCAACATGAATCGATTCAAGTACCGCCAACACGAGGTCTCATATACTCCAAATACGGAACCCTTGGCTCACCAAGGCCCTTGGCCAACACTCATGAATACGGTACCAATAATCCTCAATCCTCCTCAAAATGTAGCCACCACCTCATGAACAAATAACTACATGAAAACACTCCCCCTCATCTCCCTAAACTCTACACAATTGTTTTTGGAAAATTCAATGCAACACCCCCAACTCACCTTTCGAAACCAAAAATCAGACACACAACAATTCACATGAGACGAATGATCTGAGTAAAATGAGTGAATCTTAGTGACAAAAATCTACAAATCATTTTATACCCTAACGAAGAATGAATCCTACGATTTCTTTGAAAAGATTTAAAATGAACGAAATGTAATTCAGCAAGAAATGCACACTAAAACTTAGAACAAGAACCCAGAAACCCTTCAGCAGCATCTCCTCCAAATTAATTCCCTTACCCTCAATTTTGTTGTAGGTTTTTCGAAAATCAATCGTCTGCCTCCACACATTTTTTTTCTCGCTTCTCCATATCAGCTTCAGGGTATTTATAGATGATGGTCCTCGCCCCATTCCGTTCGGAATTTGACGACTTCATGGAGTCATCTTGACTGGTGGTGGCGTGCGTGGGCGGAGGTTGCGAATTCTCTGTAACGCAGACTCCTTTAGTGCCCTTTCTCTCGGTCGAACTGTACTAGCAACAAACCTCTCAGTCAAGGTCTTGATTTTCCTTTTTGGGCCATTGATGATGGGCCCATAATTTCCCAATTCAAGTGGTTACATATCTCATTGGACTCTATATGTACTCAAGTATATATATATACATATATGTATCTACTCAATTAAATAATTAATTTGCACATACGATTAACGTAAAATAAATCTAACTCACGAGTGCTAATTTTTTTTACCCTCGCATCCTCCCCTCCTCATTTGAAGTTTTGTCCTCGAAATGCGCAGCTTCAATAAACTGTTGGGGATACTCCATTCTCATCATATCTTCTCGTTCCCAAGTTCCTTCATTCGTGCAATGATTTGTCCAATGTACTTTCACATAAGGTATCTGGTGCCTCCTTAAGTTAGCCACCTTAGTGTCAATGATCCTTATAGGGTTCTCCAAACAGCCGAGGTCTTCTGCTACCGGAAAATTTTCCACTTCCAGGATGTGACTCAGATCACTACTATAACATCGCAGTTGCAATACATGAAACACATTATGCACTCTTGATAAACTCGAAGGTAAGGCCAGGCGGTGAGAGACCTCCCCTACTCGTTCCAATATTTCATACGGCCCAATATATCTTGGACTTAGCTTCCCGCCCTTACCAAAACGGACATTTCCTTTAGTGGGAGAAAATTTTAAATATGCCTTTTCGCCTACTTGTAAGTTGGGGGGCCGCTGTGTCAAGTCTGTCCAACTCATTTGCCGGTCCGATGCTCTTTTCAAATTCGCTCGCATCACCCCAATCTTTTCTTTTGCATCTTGTACTAACTCCAGCCCCGTAATATGACGTTTGCCTATTTCATCCCAGTAGCTAGGTGACAACAATGTCCATATAGTGCTTCATACAGTGACATCCGATGCTAGCATGATAGTTATTGTTGTATGTGAACTCTGCGAGTGGAAGGTGTTCTACCCATCGTCCTTTGAAGTCAAGCACACAAGCCCTTAACATATCTTCCAACGTCTAGATAGTTCTCTCGGACTGACCATCTATTTGAGGGTGATAGGCCGTGCTAAAATTTAGTATTGCTCCTAAAGCTTCATGGAAACTCTTCCAATACCTTGATGTATATCTTGGGTCTCTGTCAGACACAGTGCTTACCCGGACACCGTGCAATTTCACTATTTGATTCACAAATTTAGTGGCTAGCTCATTCAAGTCTCCGTTGAAGTTGATCGGCAGAAAATGTACACTCTTGGTAAGACGGTCCACTACCATCCATATTGCATCGTGACCCTTAGTGGTCTGAGGCTTACCACAAAATTCATTGTAATATATTCCCATTTTCACACGGGTATTTCCAATTGTTGCAATACTCCCGCCGGCCTTTGATGTTCAGATTTCACTCTTTGAACAAGTCAAGTACTTAGACACGTAGTCTGCAACCTCGGTCAGCTTAGACCACCAGTATTGTTTTCTCAAATTTTGATACATCTTCACTATTTTCGAATACATTGTCGTAGGTACCATGTGGACTTCTTTTAACAATTCCAACAGTATTGCTTTGTCGGCGGGTGCACAAACACGACCATACCTAATGAATCTTCAGTCTTGTCCGCGTGATATACCTTTGTATCCACCTTTTTTATTTTCCAATGCCTCTTGTGTTGTAGTATCATTCGCTTGCCCCTCTCGGATTAATTTTACTATATCTAGTTCAGTGTTCGAAAAGGCGAAAGGCGGAGGCGAGGTGGCCGAGGACCGCCCAGCGCCTCATGTGCCTTGGCGGCCGCCTTGGCGTCGCCCCAGCGCTTTGCCTAATTTTTTTATTTTTTTGTCTGTGTTAGTTTGGTTCCATTCATTTTTTTTGTTTGTGTGCGTTAGTTAGTTCCATTCAATTTTTTTATATGTGAAGTCACAAACATAATTATAAAACCAAACATAATTTGAATTTTCTTCACACAATCGAGCACAATAGAAAAAACAAAAAAGTTTATCCAAATATTTTTAGAGTTCAAATTTCAGATGGGCTATGGTGTTTCCAATTCCAATCAATAATGTGTGCAGATATTGGACCTTCTGTAATTCGAATCAAAGGCTTCACATGAAATACAATTAAATGACATTTTATCATCATTCCATCAACTAGACATTTTATCAAACACCTTGAAGGCATACACAATTACAAAATAAATGAAGAAAAAAACTGCAAACTAATGCCTAACCATGATGTCTATGAAGATTTGCAGAATAATCGAGAACTTGAAACCCTCCTTCATCTTTTGAAAGTGAGAATTTGTTTGAGTAAGAAAAAAAAGAACTAAGAAGAATAAAGAAGAAGTCTTGCATTTTTTTGAAGAAGAGTAAGATGTGAAACTCTTATTTCTTAATTTGTAAATTTTTTCATCTTAAATTTTTATGGACCGACTAAAATCAAACTTAATGGGCCAAATAAAATTAAAAATTGTGGGTATGTAATGCTGGGCCAGCCCATCCATTTAGACGGCCGGGGCAGCTGCTTTGTCGGTCGGGGCGGACGCCTTGTCGGCCAAGGCGGACAAGGCGGCCGTCGGAGCAGATGGGGCGGCCGACAATGTGCCTGGGGAGGCTGCCCCATCGGCCAGGCTACCTTATCACTCCGAATCGGCCAAAGTCGGTACGCCATCTATGTTTCGGGCGACAAGGCGGCCGCCCCGGCACCGGAGTGGCCGCCTTTTAGAACACTGATCTGGTTCCATGGTGAGTGCCGCGAGATGGTGTGTGACAGCGTCCACTACATCGGTCCCCAAACTATCCCAATCCCTAACTAACATTGCAGACATAGTTCTGATATTCTTACGACTTTGTGCATCAGCTACCCGATTAGCCTTACCAGGGTGATACTGAATATCAAGGTTATAGTCCTTTATCAACTCCATCTATCTGCGCTGACGTATATTTAGCTCCTTTGGGGAAATATATATCGAAGACTCTTATGATCTAGGTACATTGTACATTTGGTACCGTATAGATAGTGCCTCCATATTTTAAGGGAAAATACCACTATGGCCAGTTCTGGGTCATGTGTTGGGTAATGCTTCTCATAGTTTTTGAGTTGTCGGGAAGCGAAGGCTATTACTTTATCCGACTGCTTCAGAACACATCCCAAACCTCCGTTTGAATCGTCGCCGTAACCATGTATTCCAATCCTTTCCTAGGTAGGGTTAATACAAGTGTCGAGGACAATCGCTACTTTAATGTCTAGGAACCATTAACACAAGCCTCATCCCACTGGAACTTAACACCCTTTTGTGTCAATTTAGTTAGAGGGCGTGCTATCTCCAAGAATCCTTCAATAGAGTTTCGGTAATACCTTGCAACCCAAGGAAACTCCGAATGTCGGCCACATTTTGAGGCTCTAGCCAATTGGTGATAGCTTCTACTTTTACCGGGTCCACCGCCACACCGTGTGCGGATATGACAGGCCTAGAAATGTTGCTTCCTTCATCCAAAAGTCACATTTAGTGAGTTTTGAATATAACTTCTCTTCCCACAGCCGTTGTAGGATGATTCGCAAGTGTTGAGCATGATGGTCTCGTCAGCCGAGTAAACCAAAATATTATCGATGAATACTACTACGAACTTGTCCAAAAATTCGTGGGATACGTGGTTCATTAGATTCATGAAAACTGTCGGAGCATTGGTCAGGCCAAATGGCATTACCAAGAACTTGTAATGCCCATATCGAGTTCGGAATGCCGTTTTTGGTATGTCTGTATCCTTCATCCTCATTTGATAATGTCCAGATCGCAAATTCAATTTTGGAAAATACAATTGAGCCTGTAAACTGATCAACATATCATCTGTGTGAGGTAGAGGATACTTATTCTGCACCGTCACCTTGTTGAGTTCTCTGTAATCTATGCATAGTCGCATGCTTACATCTCTCTTTTTAACAAATAAAACCGGCGCACCCCATGGGGACGCACTGGGTCTTATTTTGCCCCAATCAATTAACTCTTGCAACTGCACTTTGAGTTCTACCAACTCGGGTATGGCCATTCGGTAAGATGTGCTTGAGACTGGAGCTACTCCCGAAACTAAATTGATCCCAAACTCCACATCACGTTTCGGAGGCATATGGGGTAGCTCCTCGGGAATACATCTCCAAATTCAGCCATCGCGGGTATCTCATTCAGTTCCGTGTTATGCTCCAGATCGAGTGATAATAAGGCAAGGATTGCTGGATTACCTCATTTAATCAACCGCCGGGCTTGAACGACGGACAACAATTTCGGGTAATTAAAAAATTTCACACCAAGTTCACCGTGGTAATAGAATGACGTATGCCCCAAAATTCGAAAGAGAATATTCTTAGCCCGACAATCAATCTGGGCATAGTTTGTAGCTAACAAATCCATCCCCAAAATAATATCAAAGTCTTGGATGTCTATTATCATAATTTGTGCACGCTAGGGATTTTCACCAATTTCGATGGGACAATCTCCAACCCTATATTTTGTAACTAAAGTCTTTTTGGCCGGGACGACCCTAAGCACTGATTAACTAATAGGGTGAGAGGAACGCGTACCATAGAAGCGAAGTCCTTCGACATGAAATATCCTATTGCATTACAATCAAACAAGCAAATGTCCTACGTGGTTCCATTTATCAACAAAATTAGGCATGTCCATCATATGTTTTAACAATAATTTTTTTTGGCGTAAATAAAATTTTGAAATCAGGACATCACTATTTCTCTTTTGTTGTAATCTCACGAATTCTGCAAGAGAGAAAAGATAAGAAGAGGAGAAAATTGTGTTCTTTATTATTCTTTGTAATCCTCTTTATATAGAGGTAAGGATCAGCGGTTACAGAAGTCTTATCCTTATAAAACTGTTCCAATCACTATATCTATAACATATATCTATAACACTCCCCCTTGATTGGACTAGTTTTAAGGATACATACTTTTGTAATTTTGTCA
>JAOYMZ010000090.1:0-10329 GCA_025802335.1 Pinguicula primuliflora | reverse complement strand
AGTAAACTGATTCGAATTATTTTATAATATTTAATATTTTGTTAATATTTTTTATTATTATATTATTTAATAAAAAAATTAGGCCTTAAGCTTTTAGCCCAAGCCCAATTTTTTGGCTAGATCCGCCATTGCTCACTGGCCTATTTTCCTCCCATTTATGATTATCTAATAAGCGGGAGATTGTTTTTTGGGAAGTTCAAAGAGAATCGGATCCATGGGTGGGGCTCATTGTGTAATGTTTATGGGTAGGACTGTAAACGAACAAAGTCGTTCGTGGACAAGCTCGAATTCGACTTGTTTAAAGCTCGTTTGTTTGGTTCGCAAACCTTAATGAACAAAGCTCAAACACGAAACTCTGTTCGTTAAGCTTAACAAAGAAGCTCGGTTCGTTCGCTAACCTTAACAGAGAAGCTCGGTTCGTTCGTTAATCTTAAGAAATAGAGATCGAACATTGATTTGTTCATTCGATCTTGGTATGTAAAACAATATTTTTTGTGTGATCGTTAGGGGCTTAAAATTTAAAATTGATTTTGATTATGTTTGATACCATATCAAACAACATAGAGTGGTTACATTAATTTCAGTTTAAAGTGATTGCAATGTATTCGTACATACACATTTATTTACTTATCAGTATGACTGTTTTTGTTTAAATGAATTGTTAAATGATGGTGAAAGTATCAACCAGTTCTTACTTTTCATTATTTCCATCGCTCATTAATGCCGAACGAACGATTTTGAACATGTAAGCGAACACGTAAACGAGTCGAACATGAACGAACGCAAACCATCCCGTTCACAAGCTTGTTCGCAAACTGTTCGTGAACCTTAACAAACAGAGCTCAAATACGAAGCTTTGTTCGTTAAGCTTAACAAACAAGCTCGGTTCGTTCGTTAAACTTAACAAATAAAGCTTAAACATGACATATTCGTTCGAGTTCGGTTCGTTTACAGCCCTATTTATGAGGAGCCTAAATAATTGTTTTCCGAAGTCCATCTAATTGTTTATGGGAAAATTCTGAATATTGACCCCATTATTGTGTGTGGTCCAATTAGGTATTTTTCATATGGTAGTTCAAGTCTCAATAGAGTTTAATTAGTTGTACTTGGGGGAATGTTCAGAATGCCCCACACATATCTGACACAAAAAAATAAACACTTATATAAGGAAATGTGATGCTACAATTTATTACATTGTCGTCAAGGTTTTAATAAGGATAACTCATTTTCTTAAGTTGGGTCATAAGCAAACATACACATGCATGACTGGAGCCAAGATAGGGGTCCATTTTCTAACTGTTTTTCATCATCTTGTAAACTCAAGGGAAAATTTTGCTCAGGATCCATGGACGACACTCGACCTTGTTGGGCGCAGCGGATAAATATAATAATAGAGGAATCAGACAGGTACAGTAAATAAATGGACACCGAGAATGTAACATGAGTCACCCTTAATCCTAGGCTACGTCCACGGGACAAACTCCGAACAAATTCTTCCACTATAAAATAGTAGATACAAGAGAGTCTTTTCTAGAATTTCTAGAGGTTCACCAACACCGGAGATCCACCCAAAAATATTTTCCCAATATTTTTGTCACTCCGCCCAATTTAGGAAACACCTTAAACAACTATTTTTTTCTCACAAGAAAACTGCTTGTGCTTTCGTCTCTTGTTGTTGGTGTGTTTGAAACTGAAGGATTGCTTCTGTATTTATAAGCATCCGAACATTGGTGAGAACACAGTAGCAAACTTTGAAAAACCTTGCACGCAGCAGCCTTCTTTGAAAATGAGAAACCAACACATTTTTTTTCACTTGTTGACAAATCTTCTTCAATGTTGGATGGCCCTCCATGTGGAGGGACCATCACAATAATTCTTTCCCTCCCGATCACATGGAGGGCTCCATCAATCCGGCTGCTGTACGACTGAATTCAAAGTCTCCCCTTGGAAGTATCTTCGCCAACATATCAGATCCATTCTCTTCAGTGTGAATATTCTCGAGTTGTAATTTCTTCATTTCCAATACATCTCTGATCCAATGATATTGAATATCGATATATTTTGATCTAGAATGAAATGTTGTATTCTTTGAGAGATGGGTAGCACTTTGACTGTCACAAAATAGCTGATACTTCTCTTGGTAGAAGCCAAGTCCATTCAAGAACTTCTTCATCCAGAGGAACTCCTTGCACGCTTCTGTTGCTGCAATATACTCAGCTTCAGTCGTAGACAAAGCTACACACTTTTATAGCCTCGATTGCTATATCACAGCTCCCCCTGCAAATATAACCAGATAACCTGATGTAGCTTTCTCGAATCAACATCACTAGCCATATCTGCATTTGTATAATCAATTATTATAGGCTTTGCATCTCCAAAACATAAACATATTTTGGATGTGCGTCGTAAATATCTAAATATCCATTTTACTGCGGACCAATACTCCATTCTTAGATTCGAAAGAAATCTGCTTACTACTCCAACTAAGTAAGCGATAGCTGGTCGTGTACGCCCCATGGCATACATCAAGCTTCCAACTGCTAATGAATATGGAATTTTCTTCATCTTCTCTTTCTCCTCATCCGTCAAAGGACTTTGTTTGGAATTTAATCTAAAATGATTAGTAAAAGGACAATTAACCACTTTAGATTTATCCATGTTGGAAGTACTTTTTCGATGTACTTCTCCAGTGATAACCATTACTTCTTGGCACCCCAGTCTCTAATGATTTGTATCCCAAGAATTTGAGTTGTTGGTCCCAAATCTTTCATGGCAAATGACTTGCTCAAGTCCTTTTTAAGATTGTTGATCCTGGAAGCATTTTGACCAACAATTAGCATGTCATCCACATAGAGCAGCAGGATAACAAAATTGTTATCAGAGAATTTCTTCAAGAATACACAGTGGTCTGAAAAAGTCTATTCGTAGCCTTGCTCTCCCATAACTGATTCGAACTTCTTATACCACTGTCTTGGTGTCTGTTTCAAGCCATAAAAACTTTTCTTCAATTTGCAAATGTAATTCTCTTTACCTTTCTCCACGAAACTTTGTAGCTGCTCCATGTATATTTTTTTTCAAAATCTCCATGTAAGAAGGCCGTTTTCACATCCATTTGCTCTACCTCAAGATCGAGGCTTGTTGCTAAGCCTAACACGATACGAATGGATTTCATCTTGACAACCGGAGCAAATATCTCATCGAAGTCAATGTCCTTCCTTTGGTTGAATCCTTTTACAACCAACCTAACTTTGAATCACAGCTGGAGATTGTGTTCTTCATGTTTGATCCTGAACACACACTTATTTTTCAAAGCTCTTCGATCCTTGGGCAACTTTACCAACTCAAATATTTTATTATCATGCAAAGATTGCATTTCATGCTGCATAGCTTCAATCCATCTTTACTTGTTTTCACCATTCATAGCGTCTTTATAACTTTCTGGTTCTCCTTCATTAGCTCAGAGCATATATTAATGTGGTGGATACCTGGTAGATCGCTGGACAATTCTACCAGACCTTGTCCAAATTGGAGAATCCATTGGAGCTGGTGGTGGATTGGCATCGCCATCTTGGTCATCATCACCATCTTCATCAACATGATAATCATCATTATCAGGATTAGTCCTGCTAGAATCGTCTGAATGATTCTTCTCTGACTGATGATTTTCAACTTCATCTCCAATTTGTCTTGGTATCGTCATTGGAGGGACTAGCTTCATGTTTGTTGAGTTACCATCGAATTTAGCAATAGCTTCCTTCGCTTTCATAATGTCGTCAATGGTTTGATCTTCAACAAAAATGGCATCACAGTTTCTTATAAGCTTCTTCTGAACTGGATCGTAAAATCTTTAACCAAATTATTATTGGTCATAATTGATGAACACGCAGTGTCGTGTCTTGGCATCCAACTTGGACCTCTCATCCTTTGGGATATGAACAAAACATTGTAATCAAAAATCTTCAAATTCTACTAGGAAACTTCATTTTCGGACCAAATCTTTTCTGAAGCTTCATACTCGAGAGGTCTGCATGGTGAGAGATTTAGAATATAAGCTGCCGTAAGGATAGCTTCTCTCCAAAACTCTTGGGACAATTTTGCTTGTGAGAGTAAACATCTGACTCTCTCCATAAAGATTCTGTTCATCCTCTCAGCCAGACCATTTAATTGTGGTGTTTTTGGTGGCGTCAGTTGATGCTGAATACCATGATCTTTGCAGTAAGCAACAAATGATCCAATGTACACTCCTCCGTTATCTATGCGGATGCATTTCACCTTTTTATTGGTTTGTCTCTCCACCAGAGTTTCAAATTGCTTGAAAGCTTTCAAAGCATTATCCTTTGACTTGAGAAAATATACCCAAGTTTTTCGCGAATGATCATTAATGAAAGTCACGAAGTATTAAGCATCACCAAGTGACTTTGTCATTGGCCCACACAGATATGAGTGTATTAGATCCAATACGTTCTTCATTCTAGAAGACATCGAACTTTTAAAGGTAACCCTATTTTGCTTTCCGGCTAGACAATCAGTACACTTTGTCAGCTTGACTTGATCCAGTTTAGGTATCACCTTCTTCTGGACAAGACTTGTCATTCCCTTCTCACTCATACGGCCAAAGCATTTGTGCCATAACTTGATCGTATCGTCATTCTCCATCGCATTTACAATGCTTTGGGAGAGCTTTGCCTGCAATAGATACAATTTTGAGTGTTTCCAATCTTTAGCAATCACCAAAGACCCTTTTGTGAGCTTCCATTGGCCATTGTAGAAGGTGCTGCGAAAACCTTCTTCATCAAGTTTGTGAACAGAAATAAGATTCAGATGCATTTTTGGAACATGCCTGACATCCTTCACGAGTAATCTGTTACCATTCTTCATCTTCAGGAAAATATTTCCTTTTCTAAGCACTTTTGATAATTTGGTATTTTCCATTTTTATAACACCAAAATCTCCTGATGTATAAGATGTAAAGAATTCTTTTGTGAGATGTAACATAAATGATAGCGCCACTATCAATTGCCCATCTGATATCTTAGGTAGTAAAATTGATAATCTCTTCATCATGGACAATATTGAACTCATCGGCTACACTTGCTTCATCATTATTGTTGTTATCTCTATTGAATTCTTCGCTTTTGTCTTTTACTTTTTCATTTTTGAGCTGTCAGCAGAATTTTTTAATGTGACCCTTCTTCTTGCAATGATGAGATTCGACATTGGCGTACTTGTTTGATTTTTCTCTGTTCTTGTCACGTTGCTTTGAATTGAATTTGCTCGTACCATGCCCTCTAAAATCAGCAACCATAACATCGGAATGTGGTGTAGAAGTACCTTGTGTACGCCGTCTCATTTCTTCATTTAAGACTCCACTTTTAACTCGCTCGATAGTAATTTGTGGAGAGCTAGTAAGTGTAACCTTGACAGTCTCCCAAGATTCTGGTAGTGACGTAAATACGAGAAGTGCGATAATTTCTTCATCAAAATTTACGCCCATACTTGATAATTGCGTCACAACTCTTTGCAACTCATTGAGATGATCTGCAATTGAATTGCCTTCACGATATCTCATCTGAACCAACTTATTCAGATAAAATAATTTATTGTAGCCCGTCTTTGAAGCATACAAGCCCTCGAGTTTACTCCATAAACTTCGAGCATGCGTTTCGTCATTAATGTGATTATACACATTTTCTTCAATAAATTGCCGAATAAAACTGCAAATTTGCAGATGATCGAATTTTCATTCTTCATCTGACTTGCTTCGGTTTTAGTCGATGTAAACACCGGTAGATACATTTTTGTCACGAACAGAAGATCCTTTATCTTGCTCTTCCATAGGTGGTAATTTGTGCCATTTAACTTGATCATGTTGCCTGATTTCACCTCCATGATGTCTGATATTTTTGACCGATTGGATAATAATCTGACTTATTTTCTGATGTGGAAGATCCATTTAGTGGCAACCACAGAGCATACAATAAGCAGATATATACACACTCAACCTCGCTCCGATACCACTTGTTGGGCTCAGCAGATAAATATAATAATAGAGGAATCAGACAGGTACAGTAAATAAATGGACATCGAGAATTTTAGCGTGATTCACCCTTAATCCTGGGCTACGTTCACGGGATAAACTCCGAACAAATTCTTCCACTATAAAATAGTAGGTACAAGAGAATCTTATCTAGAACTTCTAGAGGTTAACCAACATCGGAGATCTACCCAAAAATATTTCTCCAATATTTTTGTCACTTCTCCAATTTAAGAAATACCCTAAACAACTCTTTTTTCTCACAAGAAAATTGCTTGTATTTTCTTCTCTTGTTGTTGGTGTATTTTTGAAATTGAAGAACGTCTCTGTATTTATAGGCATCAGACAGCCGCAAACTTTGAAGAGAAGCCACGAACTTTGAAAAGAAGCCACAAATCTTAAAATTCTTTCAGCAACACTTTTTTTTTTCACTTGTTAAAGCAAATTTCCTCAGAACAATTAATGTTGGATAGCTCTCCATGCGTGTGCAGACAATCACAACATTCATTCCAATTATCAATCAAGTTCGAAAAACAAATAATATTTGCAATTATTTTAATGGATACCATATTTCAATATTCCACTTTATCACCGTACATTATCCTCCTACTGCACCATACCAGATCGTATTGCCAACATTTTTCAAGCAAAGTACTTTTTGCCCCACTCATGCTAGTGATCTGTTTTGGTGAAATGGGATTTTGTTAACAAGTTTTACACAGTTCAGAAAGCAAAGAAAGATTTGTGAACTCAGAAATTGCTCACCTCACGAGCACACATTGGTTTGCCCTTTTTGCTTAAAGTTTAGACAGATATATACATCATTTGCGGCCAAAACATCAACAAATACACTGATGGGATATCTCAAACTCTACGCTACTTTTTGGAGCGCATTATACATTTTTTTGCCTAAGAAAATGATTTCATTTAACGCATGAATATGTATAAATATCTACATTTGAACTAATAATTCACTAGGCCTTCGTAGTCATTCAACCATAGTAGTCGTCAAGTTTGACCTGCCGCAAACAATCAGTGTCTTACCAACATTTTGATATGATCATCTACAGACTATATGTCATCATATTCTAATTCGACATTAAAACGAACTTCATTCCGCAAATTTTCCGCATGCTTCGGCTAAATCATGGCTTCATGAGAAGCTTCTACAACCCCAAGTTTCTTTGTTAATTCTCAAGTCTGTATAGCATGGGCTGTATCCATGTCGCTAACCGATGTCGCAACTCTTGCACAAGTTAGTTTGTATTTCATTCCTTTCAACATTGTTTCTCACATCCTCATTCCTCTAGGATTATCCCCAATAAGTAATGCCGTGTCCTAAGCTAGTGATAGTATTTGTATTTTTATCAGTAGTATATAGATCAAACCTATACTATACAAAAAGTTTGTATGGAACCTTTAGTTTTTCTGTTAACAGTGCATTGTCCGAAATGTTGCCAGGAAACAAGAAGCTTACAGGATCTCGTTTGAGGACAGAAATGCTGACAAGAAATAACAAGATACCCAAAAAGAAAACAAACATAAAAGATGATCGATCGTCTTCAAAAAGTTGCTAAGATCATTATGTCACCAATTGTTCCTATGCATGATCCTCATTCAGAGGTCTGTTGTTTGCCATGCCATGCCATTAAGCAAAAAAGTACAGAATAAAGCTATTCTCATGGCCAAAAAGACTTCCCCAAAAAATGTACACATCTAACACGCTATGTGTAGCATATTCTGGAAGATCTATTTGGTGGTATTCGGATGAGTTTTCTTTGGAGAACAAAAAATGGAATCCTTAGATTCAGCAGCGGGCTGGCCAAATCTGTTGGCAATGGGCCCGAATTCTGATTCTTCATCATCGCTGTAAATATCCCCCGTGTTGCTCCGATTCTGCTCGCTCCTACGCCTGACAAGAAATACATTGAAGTAATAGCTCACCAAGGTTACTCTGCCTTTACTTGGAAAGCTTTTGAAAAGCTCATCCCAAAAGCACTTGTCTGATGATAAGCGGTTCGTCTCCACAATATTTTGAAACTTTTTCTCATCTTTTTTTGTCCAAGAAAGAGCAACATATTCACCCATGTTATTCAGTGACCAACTGTAAAAAGCTGACCGCAACTCCAACATGGACTTCATTCGTTTCTCCCTTATATGAAATCCTACACATTCTGGATTGCCTGGAAACTGACAACCGCAGGATACTGCTCTTCCCTTGCCAATGGGATCCCTTTCGATTAAGCAGCTCTTGTTTTGTTCACTTGTATCTAGAGGCCAGACTTTGGTACCCAACCATTTAGAGTCACTTGTGTAATCCTTCTCTTCACAATACTTGGGAAGATCAGCTTGAAATTGTGGGCCGATACGAGAACGTTTCCGAGTGTGATCTATGAACCAAAAGGCAGAATCTGTGTCAGATTCTGAGCAAATTTCATCACCATGACCAGAGGAAGAAGACACTGAGCTCGGATAAACCAGTGCCTTGATGGAAGGATCCTTGGCAGCAAGGATCCTTCGGCTGGATCTTATCCTTTGGTAGCTAGATGGATCATCTTCATACATGCTTGGATGCATCTTTTGCTTCTTCTACAAAGTACCCGGATTTCAGAATCAATGTATTGGAAGAAAGGTTTATGAGACAATTCATTTAATTCATGACGAAATACATGAATGAGAAAAGTTTTCTTTGTATTCCATATTGTTACTATGAAGTTACTTTCTGCTTTCCCATGAGAATAAATGCATGCAAACTCAATAGTAAATCATAACATCGGTATAGTAACTACCAACAACAATACATGCTAGAATATTATTACAAGTACAAGGAAGTCAATCTTAGTAAGTCCTAATCCACCTGTTTCATTGCAACTTAAAGAAGAGAGTAATATTCTGAATTGAGCTGCAGACATGTCGATGAATACAGATATTGCTCGTAGAAATCATATGCATGGGCGGAAGGAAATCAGTTTATGAATTCATGCATGAGAGTTGCAAGAAGTGATTTGTATACCTGCCAAACTGCATGCTGCGAAGTTTCAACTTGCATTTTCGAAAGCATTAATTCGCGAGTTGAGATAACTTGTTTCCACTGCAACTCACTCCCATAAAACTTCCATCTATTTCTTTCAGGCAACTCTCCGATGGCTGGATTGCAAGGATCCTTAGCAATGTTACGGATCCAGTTAAGCATAGACCAGCACCAGTAGCATTGCCGTTTCCTTTTCCTACTAAAAGATTCCTTTGGAACATCGCTGTCACCAACCACATCCATAGGTTGCTTTTCAAAAAAATTCATA
This sequence comes from Pinguicula primuliflora, assembly GCA_025802335.1. Taxonomy (NCBI): domain Eukaryota; kingdom Viridiplantae; phylum Streptophyta; class Magnoliopsida; order Lamiales; family Lentibulariaceae; genus Pinguicula; species Pinguicula primuliflora. The sequence continues at coordinate 996 of JAOYMZ010000090.1, read as the reverse complement.
TCAACTCCATGATGTTCCTTTCTCCAGTTCTCACTCACGCTGTTTCTATCCGCATTTAATTCCGTAAAAACTGGATCCCCATTACCTGTTTCTACTGCAGTCTTCTTAAAGTCCAACAAAACGTCTTCGTCCTTCTTGACTCTATCGGGTATCTCTGACATAAGTACCATTGAATCTGACTCAAATTCTTCCCGGAGCCTGCTAAAACAAAGAAATGCACCTTTAAACACAACCTTTTCTCCCTGTTTTCCGGAATCTATCAAATGTTGTATCAGGTTACTCAACATAAAATCCAAAAACCTGCAGCAATAGATGCACAAAAGCAGTTTCCGTTAGTTACTGCATCCACGTTTTATTTCGCAATACATCACCACCATAATCTAAATCGAAACATGACCCAGAAAATATAATATATTTCGCAAAAAACGCAAGCAACTCGATGAAGAACGAGTTTTAAACATTCTTAGGGTTATTGCATTCTGTTCCAGAATCTAACCTTATGAGCTCTTAACGAAGTTCTCGAGCTTTCTTCGACGCCGGATACATAACCTCTACTTCAACCATCCTGCCATTGTGTTTGTATATTTTCAGACCCATTAACTTCAGAGGGACAGAAACATACGCAAATATGCCAAGACAGTTAAATCAAGCACCCACAAACCCTTCACAGACGAAGCAGACAAAGAGGCACCCAATGAAGAGCGCAAGTATATTGTAGACTCCCACGACGATATATATAAAAGATTCCATAGTCTCTAAAAAACGATCAGATCAGAAACGAACCATTTGGGTTTCTATATCGGGATTCAAACCTATACAAAGTAGTATCTAGATGATTGCATTTGCAGGCATCTCATTAGACGCCACACGCAGGGAAGCAGGTGATGCTAGTCCCCCTTCTTTCTCTCTCTAACATGGTGAGAGAATAAAGGAGGGAAGAAAGAAAAGGCCTTGTTGGGCTTGTTTTTTTGCCAACATTTGCACAGCAACCGGCCC
>JAOYMZ010000089.1:0-10329 GCA_025802335.1 Pinguicula primuliflora | reverse complement strand
AAAGTCGAAACGGCAGCGAGAGATAAAAGTAGGGTTTCGGCAAAGTCACAGAGAGTTCCAGAGAGTATCAAGAAGCCGGAAAAATGTAAAGTGTCGATTCAGTCCGAGGAGCCATGAATATATATCACAGGGCCGAGATATAGAAAAATAAGTATGAGCAGGCCCAGCCCAAACCAGGAAGAATAAGTGCAAGCAGGCCGAGAGATTGTAAAATTGGGCCAAGAGAATTAAATCAAATAATTGGGCTATAAATAAAGGTATAAGGAAGCGGCCCACATGAAATAAATCAGAAACCAGCCCAAAAAGTCCAGCTGAAATATGATCAAGCCCAACACTAATCTAGGCCCACAAATACAACTAGCCCAGAGAGTTTAACTCATACACCTACCCAAACGTTGTTAAGAAGCGAAAAATCCGGAAACCCCGATTGACACGACGCTAAGCCGAATTTAGAACTTCAATCTCCAAGCCACATAAGTGACTAGGTTGACAGTCTTTAAGTCATATGTAAGCCTATAAAAGGTCTTACGACTTATAGATTTTAACATCATCCGACTATCGGACTCGGGACGTGCACGAGTGCAAAAACAAGGAAATAGATGTTAGTGCAACAAGAATATAAATGATATTAACATAACAAATGTTAATATTATATTTGGCGCACATAATTATATATGATTTTATTATGTATAATATAAGGCTATAATTATTCCTCATATTACTATCCTACTAATCTTATTCATTTCTTACTCATATTCTAGAAAATCATCACATTAAGGTTAAAGGTATAGTTGAAATTATCCGCATGGTTCATCTACCTCATTAAGGTTAACTAATCTTTTATTAGACTTTTAAAAATTACCTGCAACTTCCCCATCAAAAAAATTTATAATTCCAAAAATATCAGTTTCAAATCCTACCAATAATGTATGATAAAGAATGTAATATACAATATTATATGCACAATGTAATATACAATATTTTATGCACAAGAGTTGGGTCGTTAAAAGTTGTCGGCAATAAAATCATGATGAGTGGCTCGACTATCAGATCTTTTGAATTGGATATGGGGGCCTCTAGTAATTCCCTGGCTGCCGACAACCTGCACGCTGACGATGGACTGAGCGTTCGTCATCACAGTGAGGATCAACAACTCTCTGAACAAATTCCGGGGCTGATTTCATCTTTTGTTTTCAATCCACCTTGAGGCTCTGGCTTGTTTTTGTTAGTGATTTTCTATTTTTTTTTGCCAGGCTTAGGCCTTTGATGTATCTAAAAAAAAGAATATTTCTAGGCGGTGTCTGTTTTGTACAAAATGGTCCTTGAGAGTTGGAAAATGGAAACTATTTGGATAACCGACCATGCATAAAATCTTTGAATTCTGGTAACAGATTAATGCAAAAACTTGCAATGAAGGGATTAAACAAAAAAACAAAGAAGTGCTACTTATGCAAATTATTTTTGTACAAAATTTGTACAAACTAATATCAACCATTGGATTAAATTTAATTTACTTTATATCATATTTATGAATTGTCAACACACCAATATTAGCGTGTACAAATTTTGTACAAAAAAAAAATTTGTACACCTATCATTTTTGTGAAAAAAAGTTCCGATCCCATCTTCCATCTTATGCTTGCCATGACGAACAAGGAGAATCAGCATCTGATTCTCGTTTTTATATTTACTGCCCAGAAACTGGTGTCATAATATGAAAAATTATTAACACCATGTGACGCAGACATAGAGTCATACTGTTTTGAATTAACCAGAGCAGATGGAGACTTACCAAAAAAAAAACCAGAGCAGATGGAGCATTACATTACAAAGTTCAGCTGCTGTCTACCGGCACTAGATTCATCTTTAAGCAGCATTAGCAATTCGTTGTTTAACTCTTGCTTTAACACTCATGGTCAATCATCAATACAAAACTTGTGGAACATCAATCCCTTCACATCTCCAGGTAATGATAGGCCATGCTACATTCAAAACATATGCTTCCATAAAAAGTATATGCATCAGTGGAGGGGACAAATGACATTCGTAAAAGGAACACAGATAACAATCATAGCTCATTTTGTGCGTGCCACAAAGAAGGCAGACATGATTTACCTGTCTGCACAGCAACGGGTAAATTTGGCTCCCCAAAAGCAAGCAGGTGAAAATGAAAAGTTTCCTTAGGAGAAGCTTACATGATTTTTACCAAGATGATACAGAAACCATGCCAAACAAAGACTCAGGAAAGCTCATCATAAGGCTATTTAACTTTATAATAAAGTACACAATGATGCAAAGTGGATGTACGCTGTTACATATAATGATATAACATATTTAGCATCACATATGGAAGATGTGAACTGGCCATGAAAAAGTTCAAAAGATGAAGCTTCCGAGAGAGGAAAAAAAATGTCTATGGCCAAGATCCTCCACCTTTTCCACAGTATCTAGCCACAAAAAGAAGGCAAAAAAGATTCATGGAATTACATCCAACAAACCAAAGAGCCATAACAAAACGCAGAAATGAACCAAGAAGATAGATTTCATCCATATTCGCCCATTATACAATATATTAGAAATTTCAAGATCAAGTGCTCATGTAATCCATACTAGATATGGTCTCAAAAACCATCAACAATCTCCCAACTATTTTTTCTGCAATATGTCGCAACATCATTCGAGTGCAAAGTCAATCCTATCAATTGACGGGCAACGAAAACTTTGGATAGGTAAGCCCCAAAACTCAGTAGCAATCAAGGCGATGGAAATTTTGGGCGAGGCGGGGGAGGTAACATCTGATGAGACTGATCTACCTGATTATTCCCACGCGCATTACTCCCGGGCGATGGCGAAGCATATTGCAAAATGAAAGGATGCTTCAGCAGCTGCCCGGCAGTCCACCGCCTTGGAGGATCCCTCTGGAGACAACAAGCAATGAAATCCCTAAACTCCCTGCTGGCTGTGGCCGGTGCCTCCGGTGGTTGCGCCATACAGATGGCCCACATGAGACTAGCCCAATCACCTTGTCTTCCAACAGCAAATGGAAACTTTCCCAAGTAAAATTCAAGAATGCTGACACCTAGACTCCAGATATCTCCCGCATATCCATCGTACATCCCATGATTTAGATCGGTGTTGATTCTTTCTGGGCTCATGTAAGCTATAGTCCCCACAGCCGAATTACAAGGATCCATGGTTTGAGCCAATACTCGTGACACCCCAAAATCAGCTATCTTTACGATTCCTCTGGCATTAATCAGCAAATTGGATGGTTTGATGTCTCTATGGACGATCTTGGATTTATGCAGATAGTACAATCCGTTAAGAACCTGGCGGGTGACATAAGACAGAGCCGGTTCTTCCGAGATGCGCGTGCCCTCAAGAGATCCCTTGTCCATGTACTCCAGCACAATCTGAATCTCCCCATTATGATCGAAGAGGCTATGACATTTGACTACGTTAGGGTTATCGACGTTGCGAAGGATCTGGATTTCCCGTCGCATTTGAGTGCGCACGGCGTCTTCGTGGTTCCCGTATATGACCTTGAGAGCATAGAATTTCCCCGTCGGCCGATGGATGACTTTATACACGGTTCCCCCGGCTCCGCTCCCGATGCGGCTGACCCTGTCGAGGTCGGCGTAAGCTAGATTCTGCGAGGATGAGGATGGGGCCGAGCTCGGCGGCAGAGGCAGCGGAACGGCTAGAGATGTATCTCGCTGAGGCAGCGGCAGGGTGAGGTCGTTCCTCCGCCGACGGTTGGCACGATTTGCAGCAGACGATGCCGCGGGTGAGGAAGCCGCGGGCGGGGACTGAACAGGTCTCATGATTCTCAAAAGAAAAATTCCCCAAAATTGGTGGCCCAATAACGTCTCTTTATCGTTTGGAGGTCGGCTGTTAATGAAATCCTTGAATCAAATCTCGCGAAAATGTTGGAATTCAAATCGTGGGATCAATAATCCATGAAGAACTGCAATGAATCAAGTTCCTTTGCAGTTTGAGAAAGGCAATGGTGGTGGTGTGGTGATGCTGATGAGACGCACAAAAGAGAAGAAGGTTCTTGGAAGAAGGCAAAATGGGGATACGGGGGCTAGACTAGTATACACACACGGCTTACTTTATATTTTGACTTAAAACTTATAGAACATAATAATATAAAATGTGATGTATTAATAGTACAACACTTTTTAAAAAAAACAGCCGGAATACATAATCAAACGTAAATTAAACGATATATTGCTTTTGATTACGTTTTATACAAATTGGTAATCAAACGCAATACATCAAACTAAAGCTTTAGTTTTCAAAAGACAAATAAGTTTATATTATTTGTTAATAAATAATTGAATGTTGTCAACTGTTTTATACATTTCATTTGGGCCTTTCGAAGACATAATTGTTCAGCCAACGGTACTAAATTAGTAAGAAATCTTCAGGTCCCGAGCACTCGGGCCTTTTGTGCCGAATGGGATCGCTGACCGTTGGATCGGTATCCGATGGCCAGGATTAGATCTTCATTAATTATAGAAAATTGTTTAAAAAAAATAAGAAACTACACGCGACAACCGACGAAGCTTGAGAAAACGGAACAAAAAATGGAGAAGCCGATGGAGTGTCGCCGGAGGTGAGGGTGTGGATGGCATTAGGGCTGCCCAATTTATCCGCGGGTAACCTGATACCCGTCGGGTAGTGGGTATTGGACCGAGTACGAGTATTAAAATCCATACCCGCTGTTTTCGGGTACGGGTATCGGGTTTAGGGTGGCGGGTATGGGTAATACCCGCACCCACACCCATTTAAAAATTTTTGTTTTTTTTCCGGGTTTCGGGTATTCGAAACCCGAAACCCGCGACCCGTCTTCTTTAAAAAAAATTATAACAGTGGGTTTTGATTAGGTTTTTCATTCTACAGAAGGCGGCATTTTTTCAGGGGCAGTCGCAAAAATAACCTTATGAGAAATCTATTTTTGAAAAGTAACCTTTAAAAAAAAATTCAAATGTAACCTCCAGCTTTAAAAATAAATCAAAAATCGAATATATTTAAGTTTACCATAATACTAATCTGTCAACTAATGTAATAACACCTATTCCCTCCATTCCCAACCACCGTTATGGTTTTCCGGTCGTCGGAAAGTACAGATCTACATTTTTCTTCTATTCTCCCCCATTCTAGGCTCAATTTTTCCGGAACACATTCAAAGAGAGCGAGGGAGACCGAGAGCATCAACAAGTGCAGCTGAATAGGGCGGATCTAATCTGTGTTCTATTTTTGAAGGTGCGTTTGATTTTGAATTCTAGCTGATTTATGGACAAAATTATTTCGTTCTCGGTATGGGTCATGTATTTTGGTATGAGAATTTTAATTTCGTGATCCGAACGTTCTTTCTTTGAGTTAATTCATTCGATTTGTTGTCAAGAATACAGGCAGGGGCCTGCGTTCGGTCACCCGACACCTTACAGTCGTGATTGTCGTGCTTGGTCGAGTAACCCGACTCCTTGATCTAATCTGTGTTCCATTTTTAAAGGTGCGTTTGATTCAGAATTCTAGCTGATTTATCGACATGATTATTTAGTTCTCGGAATGGGTCATGCATTTTGGTGTGAGAATTTCAATTCCGTGATCCGCACGTTCTTTCTTTGAGTTAATTCAGTCGATTTGTTGTCAAGAATACAGGCCGAGGCCTGCGTTCGGTCACCCGACACCTTGTAGTCGTGATTGCTGTGCTTGGTCGAGTAACCCGACTCCTTGATTCTACGTATTTATATTATATACGCTGCTCTATTTTCTATTATTTGCAAATGAAGTTGACTTTATTTTATAAAATTGCAAATCTTGATGAAGTAAAGAATCTTCCAGAGCTTATAGGAACATGCATCGCCTGTAGTTTGAGAGTTATTCAAATTGAGGAGAACTTATCGATCGCATCTTTATTAGATCTCATTTACACTAGATATGGTCTTAGTAGCAGTGTTTGAAAAGTTGGCCACCACGGCACTGCGGCGGCTGACTTATCGCTCAAAACATCCTCACCGCCTCGGCCATGGGGCGGTCGTTCTGAGCGCCAAGGCAGTCGCTTCGAGCGCCTAGGCGGCTGCCTCGCCTAGTGGCAGCACAATAAATTTTAACTGATTTTATTTTATAAAATTTTTACACGTACATTTATGGCAATCCTACACGATGGTTGGAAGGCACAGATGTGCCACCTGATCATGTACACCTGGAAGACTTATACGTTGGAGATGTTAAGTCTACGTCTGCACCGATCGTAACTGAAGAAATTGGTGAAGAACAAGAATCTGTTTGGAGTAATAAGAGAAAACAGGGGCCGTCAAAACACCAACACTTGTACGAGTAGCTTACCCCATATGGTGCTTTCTTACGAGTAGCTCACCCCATATGGTGCTTTCTTACGAGCAGCTCACCCCATATCACTGTGTAGGCATCCTATATCACTATGTAGGCGGCGACTGGGTCCACAGAGGCGACGACTGGCTCCACCGAGGCAACTGACTCCACAGAGGTGTCAACTGGCTCCACAGAGGAGGCGACATTCATGTTAACCAGGTCATCGACAGGCTTGGTTCCAAGACATTTCAGACTCCGAATCCTGTTCCCCAACTCTTCATTTTCCTTTCTTTCACTACACTGTCCTCGTGATAAAACATAATAGTTGTGTCGATTTGGTTTTTAAGTTTGTCCCTACACTCCATAAAAAACGTTATGACATTCCAAAGTTCATCCATTATCTTCTTATTTTCAACCGAGGAATTAGCCCTAGAAATGGGAAATGCAGTCCCGTGACTCGTTGGAACAGGCTGTGGATTAGTAGGATGAAAATCATGAGATGGTTGTGGCAAGGCATTGAGTGCCTTTCCTCAGTTGATAGATCGTCGTCTTCTTCGTGGGAGTCGTCCGCAAAAAAAAACCCAGACCCAGACGTCTTGATCAATTCCACTAATTTAGTGATCCGCTCATCCGTACAGTCAGACACGTCCTCAATATCCTTCATATATTGCATCCCACTCTCTTCTCTCGAAGGTTTCAAGATCGGATAAAGAACACCCTAGGAGAGAAATCGAAAAAACAATTGTTAGGTTAGGAACGTGCATCGTCCGTGCATGGCCCCGTATACGCAGAGTGGGTTCATCCCGATAGGCATGTATACGGGGCCGCGTAATCATGCGTAGGGTGAGTGAATCACGACAAGCGTGATTTACCCATAATAGTACATACGGGAATTCCGCATGGCCCCGTATATGCAGGGTGGGTGAATCACGACAGGCTTGTATACGGGGTTGCAAATCATGCTTAGGGTGGGTGAATCACGACAGGTGTGATTTACTCGGAATAATGCATATGAGAATTTCACATGGCCCCATATATACAGGGTAGGTGAATCACGATAGACATGATTTACCCGAAATAATGCATATGAGAATTCGGCATGGCCCCGTATATGTAGGGTGGGTGAGTCACGACAGACACGATTTTGAGAATTATGAATGTTACTGTCTGAGTCCGTATATGGAGATGCACGTAAATGGCACCCAAATCGAGGCATGTGGTTCCTTACCCTTTTGTTGCGGAAAGCATCAATGATTTCTTCCTGACTGCTCATCGTCGGACAGCAACTCCAGTTCAGGCACCTGGGAAACCTCACCATGCTTCCATCACCTATATGGTTGCCACACATTGGGAAGAGCTTGGTAATTGCCTTCAACGCTCAAATCTGTTTCAATGAAATATCATACTTCTTAGTTACATCTTCATGTCATACTCCATATACGAAAACATTAATAAATGATAAACACTCACATGTAGAGCAAACTGGAAACCTGTCAGTGTGTAGGTCTCTTTTTGCCTTCGTCCACGGTACTTTGAGTACTTGGCCCTAAGATCTTTGAGACCAACACTATGGACGATCTCCACGTAAGCTTTATTGCCCCATGGATAGTCATTAAACGTGGAGAGATCATTTACCATTCTCACAACAAGTTCATCGACTTTTTTCTTGGAATCACCTGCTAGGATCACACCCTCTAGCAGGTATAACATTGATAGCTTGACCCTGTCCTCAGACAATTTTCGCTCGGCAGCCGCATCAGACTTTGTCCTCTTTCTCTTCTTTGTCTGAATCCTGTCCTCAGACAATTGCACGTCATGGTTATCCTCTTTTTTGGTCAATTTCATCCACTTCTTCTTGAGGTCTTTAAACATGAAGTGCGTGAGTCCTTTGAAGTACTCATCTCTTATCCAATTATCACGTGCAGAATTATCCGGATCTGACTTCTTCAAGCATTTCAACCCTGTCACCATTGCAAACTCATGGATACCAAAATGGATTGATTTCCCTTCTATAAAAAACCAGAGCTCCATCTGCTTTGCCGTATCGATCCATCTTAGCATTAAGAAATGGGCAAGTTGCCCAAGGAACATAGTCCATTGTGACGTCCAAGAATCGTCCAAGTCTAGTAAATGCCCGAAACAGCTTCTTCGGATTTGGGCGAGCTCCCATTTTGTCAAACTCTCCTTTATCTCCCATATAACCCGCAGGGACTGGCGCACCGTCACCTTCACTGAGAACTCTACATGCACGTTATCATAGACTTTCGATGATATGTATATTGGAATGCTGAACAGTTCAGGTGCATCAGGGCATATGGGCACCTGTGTATATGTTTCACACACTCAAACAAAATCTCCAAGAGAATTGATCAAACAAAACTGCAGATTGGTAATATGTGGTCCATTCCTAACCCGACAAATGGAGTCGTGTAATCATATCGCAATGCACAAATTTCATTCAAAATGCCTACCGTAAGATTCTGAGATGGAAAATGGCTTGCAATGTGTCCACCAGAGTCATCTCCCACCATGGAACCCACATTTCTCGACATTTTCGTGCCATCCATCTCCGTAGCACCATTTTCCACCCACAGTATTTGAGCAAGTTCTCTTAAAACTGTTGCTGCTTCTTCTTTCCGCGAAGAGTTGTTCGTATTTGAGGTATTTTTGCCGGATATTTGATCACCAAAAATTTGTACGTGTTTTCGTGTATGCGTGTTCGATGATTTCTCCATCGTGTTGAAGGCGATTCGAGTCGAGTCGAGGTTTTCGGATTTTCGTGATGGTGAGATAAAAAATCTTCAGACGATTTGACTTGATTAGAATGTATTAAAACGGTTTAGTATTTTATTTTTTTTCTTCCTTTTTTTAATGTCTTTTAAGTAAAAGAACAATAAAAATAAATTAAAAATATAATAGGAGGTTACATTTAGAAATAGAATTGTTGCGAAGATTACTTATCCAATTATTCCGACGAAATTCCCTTAAAATAGGCTGAAGTTGTTAAAAAATATTTGAAAATATAATAATAAATAAATAAAAAGTGTGCAGCCTCTTGGGTATTGCACCCTCTTCATGAAATCCCCTCCAATAAAATAAATTAAAATTTTTGGTCGGGTGACAGAGATCAAACTATATAAATTAATTTTGAGGGGAATGAATTTTGATTCCATGAACGGAAGTCATAAAAAATTATGTCAACATAGCAGCTCATAAATTAGTAGTCATCTAAGGCCTCGTTTACTGCATGAATTTGATTACGGTAGTTATCGTCTTTCGTAACTATCGTAATCAAACTAGAAAGTTATTTACTTAGATTTTGATTCGTAGCACTAAAATTGATCAAACTTCTCGAATTCCCCTTTTTTCCACTGAATTTAATTTGGAGCGCTAAATTAATTCGCTGAAATTCATTTGTTATCGAGCGTTATGAAATTTCGTTTGGTGTAATTTGTAAATGACGTAAAAATCCTCCAACACACACGTAAACGTCTCTTCTCTCTGTTCGTCTTCATTTCTACCCCTTCGTCTTTCTCCTTCGAAGGGAGCGCTAAACTAATTCCTTCGACATCATCCTCCCCTTCGTCAAGAACCCCACCGCAAATTCACCCTTTGCGAATTCATCAAGTGAATAATCCTACACGAATTCAAGCTTTGGTTTCCTGAAGACTTCAACGCGAGATAAATTTCTGGAATGTATGAACCCTAGTCTAGTCAATTTTGCTCGTTCAACTGATTGTTGTATTGTTCTGGGCTAAGCATTCAATTGTTGATGAATTTTGGGCTTTTGGGGATTTTTGGTGGGATGCATGAACCTTAGTCCAGTCAATTTGGGTTGTTCAAATGTTTTTGTTGGTATTTTTCTGCGCTAAGCATTTAATTTTTTTGGTTGGACTTTATCTTCGTCAATTTTTGCTCGTTCAAATGGTTTGGTTGGATTTTATCTTCGTCAATTTTTCCTGTAATGAACCCTAGTTTTATTTTTGC
>JAOYMZ010000088.1:0-10329 GCA_025802335.1 Pinguicula primuliflora | reverse complement strand
CGCACTATAGGATTCTGGCTTGCACCATCCCTTCCTGCTCTGATCAGAAGTATAGCTTCCGTTGCGTCGCACAGACATGATAACACTGTAAAACTGCTAGCTGAGGCTAGATGTAATCCATCCAGAATGGCCCATAATTCTGTGTCGAGAGGTTGCACCGTCCCAATATGCCGTGAAAAGCTAACTATTTTCTCTCCCTGGCCATTTGTCAGCTGCCCGCCAATACCTGCGGTACGTTGTTTTGCCGCCCCATCCAACCGGAGTGTAGCTATTGCAGGTGGAGGCAAATCTGAGAACATACGATTGTTCTGTCCACCTAGGGGAAGGAGATGGTCACCTCTGAGGACGGAGCTGCTCGGACCTCCCATCCTCGTAGATCGCTCGCATGGTCTAGCATCACATTTCCATTGTTGCTGGATGAGTAGACTCTAGAATGTCTCTTTTACCATAGCTGAGATCCGAATCACAATGCTGGTTGCTGTTGTTTCCACTTGCTGAAAAATTTCCACATTGCGCACGTTCCATAGCAAACCAACATGTAATTGCAAACCAGATGGCGTCGGGGTTGGACCTACAAAAAACTGAGACTGTAAATTAGCTTTAATCCATAGTTTGACATCTACCTCTTGCCAGAAGCTCGTCGATCGTGGACCTAGAAATCGTGTCCAAACTTGCTCGCTCCGACAGCAGTCTCTTATCACATGAAGAGTTGTCTCTGATAGCGGGCAATGATGGCATTTGGGGCTATCGACTATCTTTCGTCTCCAGCATACGTGATTCGTCCAGAGGATCTCCTGATATAGCTTCCAGACGAAAATTGTAATCCATTCAGGGACCTGGAGATGCCAAATCGTTCTCCAGATTCCTTCCTCCTGATTCCATGACAGCTCCTTGATAAACACATAGGCTGATTTTGCAGTGCATTTGCCCGATGTTGAGAGTTTCCACGTTGGGTATCATTTCTGGCCATGGGATCGGGTGGAGGTATTCCACGAATAATCTGTATAATGTCGTCCGGTACGTAGGTCTAGAGGCGCTCTCATTGCCAATCTCTGTCAAGGAAATATAGAAATTAGTACGGGCCTGCAATTCTTGTATCGGAGGACTAATACATACCAGGACGATCAGGAGCTTTTGATTTGGCACCCTTGGATCCAGTCAAAAATGGCATAAGAGCTCGTTTCCTAGAGACAATAGAAGCCCGTCTGTAATGAGATACCAAATCTTCTTCAGTTGGGCATACAAGTGCGACCCTTGGTGAGTGGGAAGTTGAGAGTAGAGGTCCCTCGGCATGAGATTGTACTTTGCAATAAACACAGACCTCCATAACTTCTCCACCGGATCGAGCACATCCCAAGCCAGCTTGAGCACGAGAGCCGTGTTATTATCTATCATTCTTCTCAAACCCAGACCTCCCATGGCTTTGGGTTGACAGATTACTTCCCATCTCAGAGCAAAAAGGCCTCGCTCACTTCGGCCCCTACTCCAAAGAACTCCTCGGCGAACTCTATGCAGATCTGCACACGTTGATTTCAGTAACAATTGGGATTGCATAAGGTAACTCGGAAGGTTGCCCAACACGAATTGACATAGAGTCAAGCGTCCAGCCATTGAGACGTTCCTCATACTCCACCTTTCTGCTTTGTGTTTCATCTTTTGAACAATCGAATCGTAGTTGATTTGTCTCTAGAGCCCCTTAGTAATCTCAGTACCCAAATAAACACCGAAACTATCCGTCGATGAAATGTTTAAGATATCAAAGATGGCCAATTTTGTATCTCCTTCAACTCCCGATGAGAAGTAGACTGAGGATTTGTCATGGTTAATTTTCGAACCTGAACTGCTGGCAAAATTATCCAGTGTCTCTTTGATAAGTAGTCCCTGATCTTCTTTGGCATCGACGAAGAGAACCAGGACATCTGCGTACATGAGGTGCGAGATGATGGCTGCTGATGCCCCGAAAGACAATGGTCTCCATGCTCCTTTGCTCACCTCCAACTCAATCACCTGTGCCAGCCTTTCGATGCATAGAACAAAAACATATGGCGAGATGGGGTCCCCTTGCCGTACCCTACATTATGGATTGAAAATTGGTCCTAGTTTTTCATTCCAGAGTACTTGTAGTGAGGTAGAATGGAGCAAGTTGATGATGATATTGATGAGGACCTCCAGGATGTGGACATTTCTTAAAGTACGTCAATGAAACACCAACGAAGCGGTCGAAAGCTTTGGCAAAATCTACCTTTATCGTCATCCTTCTCTTCTCAGATATTTTACAATCCAATTCATGAATAGCTTCCTGGATAGTTACAATATTCTCAATGATGCTTCTTCCTTTGATAAAGCTGGTCTGGGTCTTTGAGATGAGGTGAGGCAATAGAGGACTCACCCTGTTAGCTATTACTTTGGACAAGATTTTCACCCCGACGTTTAGCAGTGTTATGGGTCAGAAATGGCATGCTTGAGAAGGTTCCTCCACCTTATATAAGAGTATGATTGTTCCCCGATTGAGAGCTGGATCAACGACTCCTGATACAAAAGCCTCAGTGACCATTTTAACCACGGATTTCTCTATCATCTCCCAGTTGTGTTGGAAAAAACCGGGGATGAATCCATCCGGTCCTGCCGCTTTTAAAGGGCTCATATCAAACACTGCACGACGAATTTTGTATCTATCTACTGCTCTCCCAGCCTCTTGTATTAAGTGCCATGACAGAACAAGAAACCTGTTACTGCTCATATATTAGATTACTTCTCTCATTTCTGATTCGGAATAGAGGGTCGTGATGAAGGTTGTCAATTCTTCAACAATACGAGAAGGATCTGTTGTCCATTCATTCTCCTCGATTTGTAGGCGCTTATACTTTTTTTTACTTTCCTGCCCCGATGTTTTGCATGAAACATTCTTGTGTTTCTGTCTCCATCCAACAACCAGAGAGCTCTTTTGTTTTGTTGTTTCAACTCATGTTCTTGGGTCAGAATTTGTTCTAACTCCGTTCTCAGTTTGCTTTCCAACTTGATTAGACCACCATCGATGCATAAGGGGTCTTTTTTCTGAATGCCCTCTATCCTACCCAACAAACGTCTCTTCTTTATAATGAGTTCTTCAAACACCATCACCTTCCAAGTTGTACATCGCCTTTCCATCACTGCCAGGGACTTCTCCAGACTGCAGTTTCCTGGACATAAGTCTGCGAACCAGGAGTTCCAGTTTTCATGACATTCCCAAGCCGTTAGATAGTGAAACGGTTTACCAACTAGTTCGTCATTACTCGAGGCTCTAATTGACGTGATCATTGCACAATGATCAGAGGTTATCCATGTAGTGTGTCTAACTTCAATTTTTTGAAAGTAGTTAACAGCATTCGTGTTGTATAGAACACGCTCCAGCCTTTCCCGACACCATCCCCTCTTCCAAGTGAATTTACTTCCAATGAATCCTGCGTCTCTGAGGTTCGCCGAGCGGATGAAGGCCCTGAATTTACCACAACTCGATGAAGGTATGCCCCCAGATTTGTCTTCCTGACATAACAAGGCATTGAAATCGCCCATGAGTATCCAAGGACCGACTACATCCTCCACAATTTGCATCAAATTCGGCCACAACTCTCGATGGATTGCAGCTTGTGGACTACCATAAACTGCTGTGCATACGAAGCTTTAGGGACAGTTTCTCATATTGATCCGTAGATGAATGAATTGCCACCCATTCTCAATGATTCTGACATCGATGTCCTGATTCCACATCACCCAGATTCCCCCAAAAAAAAACCACTGCTTCAATGCGGTGCGACCTCAGAAACCCGATCTCTCTGATTGTCCGCAATGCAACAACCTAACTGATTTTTGGTTTCAGTAATATGGCCAATGATACATGATAGAGATGAATAAAGTAGCGAATGGCAGAAACCGAGGATGAATTTGCCATACCTTGGCAATTCCAGCAAAGAAAGTTTAATTGATCCATTGAAGAATTGGTAAAGGTTTGATAACACCCCGTACCACGATTATAGGTGTGTAGCAGATCCACTTGCACCTTCATCATCCTGCTCCATTATCTGATCACCAAGGGGGTCGACCTCCTCCACCATATCCACCGATGGAGGGACTGTGAGGTATGCTACTAGTTCCGTTCCTTCTGCCGCACAGAATTTCAATTGTCATTTTGATCCAACATAAAAACCTTTGGATGGGGCTCATGGATCTACTTCCATATCTGAATCCCCTACCTTGCCTATACCTGTCTTCGGTTGAGGGTGGGGTATCACAACCACCGAATGTGGGTCTAACAAATGCTCCAGTGGTAGGTTATTTTGGTATCCAGACCATCCGGAGACTCTGGAATTTTCCTGCCAACATCCACATCTGGGAGGTCTCCCTTTTTTTCAATAAGATAGGGGTGGCGGGGTAAACCTCAATGACCATTGTGCTTTTTTAATGGGTGCAGGACGACCAGTGAGGGCTTTTTTTTACCTTTATCATTCCGTGTAATTCTCACCATTTTTCGCTTGTTATTATCATCAAGATCTTCCCGGTATGCTGACGGTGTTGGTTTGGATGCTTAATACTTGAACATCGACCCCTTCTTCCTCTGTATCTCTGAATTTGGCATCTGTTCCTCCTCTTTGGATGCCAGGGCCTGAAACCTTGTCGAGTTTATGACCTTGCTGCCAGCTAACTTAAAATCCAGGCTACGTTGTCCCTCCCGAGCTTGAGGGGAGTTATATTTGTGCCTTGGGCGCTCAACCACTAGCCATTCTCTCGAACTGGCTAGACTGTTGGAACTACTAGAGGCCGCGGGTGTACTGGTTACTCCATTAACTCCGGAGGCAGCATTACTTTCCATAGATACTCTGGTAGCCACTGGAACTTCATTGGTTGCTCTATTAACCATCGTGCAGTGTTCCTTGATGTGTCCATACCTGCCACATGAGAAACAGACGCTATGAATATCTTCATATCGTATTTTATATGATTTACCGTCAACCATTATCGCTGGGATCAGTGGCTTGTTTAGGTCGATGCGGAGAGCAATTCTAGCAAACTGGCCCCTTTTTGTTGCCATTTTATGCTCATCTACTTTCAGGAATTTCCCCAAGGGTTGGACAATCGCTTTGAGGAGGTCAAATTGGAAGAAGTTCGACGGCAGTCCCAGAATTTTGATCCAGTCTACGACCGAAGCCAGATGATTCGCTTTCGTATTGAAATTCTGCTCCCAAGGTAGAATAATGAGAAAATGACCCATTAGAGAGTACGGACCGCCGGAGAGAATCTTCGTGAAATGTTCCATGCCGTCCAATTTCAGCAGAGTGAAACCGTCGGCGAGGTCCATGATATGGATATTCCCTTTCAGCCGCCACATAGCCATTTGCAACTAGTCGTTGTTTGAGTTTCGAGAGAATTGTACCAAGAGAAAAAAAAGCACTACAACCAAATGTTGTAGCAAATGTTTAGAAGCATAACAAAGTGCGAAATTTGCTTAACATACCATAAACACTACAACAAAACCTCCATAAATGCACTCAAATGAAAGTAATCATTATCTATCGGTCTTCTTTTTCATCTATTGCTCAATCAAATATTGTTTGAAGGTCACACAAAATTTCAACATACCATCCCTCAAAGTGGAATTTGCCTTGTACGTGACATTTAAAGCAAGTTTATGCATTTGTTAAATTTGTGAAATGGTGATATTCTCAAGTATAGGAAAGCAATGTCAACATATGATTTAAATTTTGTCACATAAGTCCTAAATGGCAAAAATTTAAATTTGTGGCTGAACAAGGTAATATTTGATAACACTATCAAATTAGGAGATGGTTAAAATCCCCCATCAAATTATAATCATTCAATCAACATTAAAGTTAATGGATATCATTTAATACAAGTGCAGATCGATAGTTAAGACATTCATCATTTCACAATTATGTCACAAAATCAATCGGAATATACTCGGAATCGAAAAAAAGTTGTTGCAAATAAGGCACTCTCCATAAATTGTCATCAGTATCACCAACGTAATGAAAATCCAACACAAATACATGTCACAAGCAAAATGCATCCTTATGTTCCCCACGCATCCATCAGACTTTCTTCTATCTTCTTTGAAAATTCAATACCTTGATGGAAATCGTAAAAATCCCAGCAAAAACAAATGAGAAAAGGATCATCATTACAGCAACTATGCCAATGAAATCATGTCGAAATCCAAAATAACTCCTCACAAATTCTTCAACTGGTATACCCCCTTCAATCAACCCCTTGACATCTCCAAACTGTGATGTAACTAAGCCATACAATGACCATGATGCAGGACATAACCAAGTATACCATCTCCACCACACCGGAGTTCTCTACAGAAGATCATAAGGATGATGAGTTGATAAAACATGTTGTTGGTGGATTATGTTAGAAAATAGACTCGGCTCGTTGGGCTGTAGTCAGGTAAACTTATAAAGAAAGGTGTGGGCCAATTGGTTATGGATTGTAGCACCACATTTTCTTATAAGTTGGTTTATATTTCTGTCTCCGTAGTGGATAGGCCAATTTATAATGAAGATATAGAAAATATACCGGTCTTGAAATTATAAATCCTGAGAATAGATTCCAGAGAGAGATCATAGCAGTGGCTAGAAGGCTTGAGAGTTGTTGGTTTGGCATCATCGCGACGACCATCATGCCAAAGAAAGAGAAGTACAACATGGTGAAGAACATGAAGAACATGTACCACATGAACTTCGTGGCCGTCCAATCAAATCCGATCATCGCATACACAATGGGTCCATAAATCAGTGCCTGCAAAAATAGATATGGGATTTCCACAACAATCTGTGTTAACCCAATACTTGGTATTAGTACGTATGTTTCTTGCACACAATAATGTAAAGTTATAATTGTTGGTTCCACACGGATTTGAGAAAGAGTTTGAAACCAAAAGAAATGTAGCGCTACTTTTGTTTCTTGCACACAATAATGTAGAGTTATAATCAGCATCCAACTCACTTGTCCAAAAGCAAATGGCAATGATGCATACATCCCAGCAGATCTCTCGCGGTAAGAAACCGTTCGCTCCGTTGCCACTATAGACTGCACGGAAGTGCAACATTGGAATCCTAGCAGGAACATACCAGCATACATTGACCCCATTGCATTGAAGACATCTCCTTCTTTTTCACTACAAGATAAATATTTCAGGTATCATTAAATTATATACATTGCATGCTTTCAAATATATATAAGAAACTACAATAGGTAACATGACAAGAAGGGAAACTAAGTAGTGATGCAATCACTACATTCCAATATGTTGTGGGGGATTCAGTGCTTACATTTTGGAACCGAGATTCCAAAATATGGAACCAACAATGACAGCAAGAAAAGATGTGTACGCAATTTTAATTGCAGTGTATAGAGGATTGTGCCAGTAGGACCAATGTTGTTTCCACAAACAAGCTACGCATTGTGTGATCAAAGGTTGTGAATACTTCGTTGGAAAGTGAAGTTCCTCTACTCCAACCCTGGGCTTGCTCAACTCATCTATCATAACTTTATTCCTCCTGAAAGACTCAATGAATCAACATGATTAGCAGGAAAGAATGTGAAAACAAGATTCAAACTTAGAGACTTTAACCAACCTGTATAATTCTGAGTTTCTATATATTTCAGCAAAATCTTTACTCAAAATGTGTTCTTGTGCAGATGATGTGGCCTCTAACATCCACGCCGCTGGATTATAACCACCTTTAATCTTAGTTACTCCTTGAATCTCCTCAAAGTATTGAATCATATGGCAAGAATGTTGGCCTAATGGACCGAAATAGATCTCCTGCCCACCTCTCCTCATCAGGAGCAACTATGAATTCATACAACAAGCATTGTTAATGTAAAAATATCTTTATATCATGAAACTTGACGGATTTTGGTTATCTAGATTAACTTACTTCATCAAATGACTCGAAGATATCGATACTGGGCTGATGGATGGTGCACAGCACTGTCCTTCCAGTATTTACCGTGTTCCTGATTGCTCTCATCACAATTGCAGCTGCCCTTGCATCAAGTCC
Source organism: Pinguicula primuliflora (assembly GCA_025802335.1). Classification (NCBI taxonomy): domain Eukaryota; kingdom Viridiplantae; phylum Streptophyta; class Magnoliopsida; order Lamiales; family Lentibulariaceae; genus Pinguicula; species Pinguicula primuliflora. The sequence goes on along the minus strand of JAOYMZ010000088.1, from coordinate 2,266 downwards.
TGAGGTTGGCTCATCCATGAATATGATGGATGGATTTGCCACTAGCTCAACGGCTATGGTTAACCTCTTGCGTTGCTCAGCTGATAGGCCACTCATCGAGGGAATTCCCACGATTGCCTGTCTCAATGATGTGAGTTCTACAAGCTCCATCACCTTCTCAACAATAAGCTACAGCGGTAAAACCAAACAATATAGTTTAGGCTAAACTTTGGAGCAAATTAATGATATCGTTGAAAATAATGAAACCTTTCTTGTATTGGAGTCGACTTCTGCGGACAAGCGCAGCCAGGCTGAGAAGAGAAGGGACTCATAGACAGTAATGTTAGGAGAATGAATGTCGTTCTGTTCACAATATCCTGAGATACGAGTAAATGTTTCTTGCTTCTTTGGATACCCAGAAATCGTGATGGTTCCTTCGATGTATCCACCTGTTTTCCTTCCTGCTAGGACATCCATAAGCGTAGTTTTACCAGCACCACTGACTCCCATTAGAGCAGTGAGAATACCTGGCCGAAAAGCTCCACTTATGCCCTTCAGAAGCACAAGCCTATCTTCCAATGCATTGTTGTATTGTTTCATTTCCTATAGAAACAATGGATTATGTAAACAAACAACATTGTATGTGCAATCAGTTAAGTCCTCAAGTTAGTTTCTAATTTATTTATTTACCTTTGGCATGTCAACAGAGTATGTGATATCATAGAACGTTATTGAGTGTGGTTCAAATGGAAGAACCATCCCATTGTCCTTGGTATGATTTATGCTTTCTGTTATAATCAGATTCCAGATGTAGAAGTGTAAGAAAACAGATGCTGAAAAGTATGAAAAAATTGCTCTTCAATAAATCTGGAAGATAACTGACCATTGTCTTCAGCTGGAACTTTACTTGTAGCCTCATTCAAAAGGTCTGCTGACAACATTGTTGGAGGCTTTCTTAGAGCTGAAAACAATTCATGTTAATTCCAGAACTTGTAGGATGCAAATATATATTCTTTTGGAAATACACGCAATACTCACGGCCCAAAAATGTGATAGCAAGAATGAAACACATGTTGAAGACAAGGACCATGGTAAGTAATGCTCCTAGTCCGATCCAATACCAGTATGGTTGAGTGAAATATCCGCGAGACTTCAGAACTTGGATACCTAGAGATTTGTTCGTGTTTGCGAAATCCTTTGGGAAATGAAGACAATATAGCTTCAGGTTCAAACATTTTGCTCTAGATGATAAGAAAAATTAAAAATAAAAGTTGCAAAGTAGCATACTAGGCTCCAACTGTGGCTTGTAAATTCATTCACAACAACTGCATTTTGTGCATACATCATGGGAGAGAGATAGTAGCCCCATATCCACCAACTTTTTATGTCCTCTAGAAAAATATCAATCAATCAAAAACGAATAAGAAACAACACAAGAAAAATATCAAGCAGTCAACAACGAATAACAAACAACAGAAGAAAAATGAACAGAGAAGTGTTGATTACCTCTTGATAAGGAGAAGCCACCTAGACACAAACCAATTAGAAGTATCAAAAAACCCCATGTGTTTGCTATAATGATGTTTCTGCTAAATGCACCCACGAATCGAAATATTGCCGATGTTGATTGCATTAAAGCTACAAGGACCAAGTATTGCTTGAAAAATCTGCAAGATTAAGCAAATTGTTTAGAGTTGGCATGACTGTTAACTTGTAGAGGGACATTTTTTTTGCCGAGTAGTTTTTTCACCTTCCAACATTTGGATCATAACCAATGACATAATATGTAAGTGCCACATATGCAGCAACTTCAACAATATGACCAGGGATTTTGTATATCCATGAAGGAATTCCATAAGCCCAAGCAGGATAAAAGAAGGCATCTCTTTGCTTGTACAAAATAGGAAGCTTTTGAACAGTCAATATTGTCTCAGCAATCCCAGCAAAGAAGATTGTCGCGATAGAATAGAATAGTGCACCAGTAAGGACTTGTCCATCTCTAAGGTTATGATGCATTTGTGTGCGAAAGAACAACGTCATTGCTATGAAACCCATGAAAAGTAACTGTAGAGAGACATGGTAAGTAATTAAGGTTAGCAACAGTATAGAAGATGTAGAAGGAACAACAATCAACCATGCTTACCCTGAAGAAACGAAAGATGTAAAAATGTGAGTTTCTCTTCATAAGCAAGAGCTCACGATCCGCGCAGGCTTTTAGTAGCTTCATTTTTCCAGCACCATACTTCTTGGTTGTCAGGGCAGCTGGATGGCTTTTACTCTTATCGAA
>JAOYMZ010000087.1:0-10331 GCA_025802335.1 Pinguicula primuliflora | reverse complement strand
TATTTTTTAGAAGAGAGAGGTTCTAAAAATAAGAACAAGTAGTAGTACTTTTACCGCGCAAAACACTCATTTTTTTTTAAAAGATTCTTATAATCTAATTATAATTTTTAGAACCCTGCGCAAAACAGAGTTTTATTTTAGTACTTATTCTGTTACTTTTTCTTATTTTTAGAATTTATGGTATTTTGTGTAAGTGCTTAAAAATAATAATTCAAAATTCTAATATAATAGAATTATCATAGATTACAAAAATAAACTTCATTTAACCATTTAAATTCAATTTTGTTTTATGAAAAAAAACATGTCTTCTTTTTTACGAACATTACGAATATGAATTTCCCGACAGATGACGATCGATTCCATAAATCCTAATATAACAGATAATGAATTTTAATATAACAGATAATGAATTTTGGATAAATGTTATAACAGATGACGAACATTACGAATCTGAACAAATGTTATAAAATTCAAATATAACAGATGATTAATTTTGAGAAACGGGAGGGAAAAACATGAATCTGCAAATTAATTTGTCTTGTGGGGAGGGATTCCAACTGGTGGTTAATTATAGTAACTCATTTAATGAGAGGAAAAAAAATGTCGAAGAGCATGTCATTTAATGATAAACATGTCATTGAAGGGCAATATCGTCATTTAATGATAGGATTTGCAGGAAGATTGAAGGGCAATAATGTCATAAATTTATATTTAGTTTGATATTATTACAAAAATGTCATATTTATTTTTTAGAAGGAAAAAAACATGTTAAGAGGTGCTTATTTTTAAGCAGAGATGTTGTAGAAAAAAGCACAAGCACTAGTACTTGTATTACACAAAATACTCATTTTATTTTAAAAACTATTTATAAGCACAATTAGAATAAAAAATATCTCGCGCAAAACATGACTTTAGTAAAATGCAATATACCTCTTATCGTTTGTGGTAAAGTAATTTTACTCCATTATGATTTAAAAACTAATAATTTATCCACTGTGTTTTAAAAAAGGGAAATGATACATGTACATAGTATTTTTGTACATAATTTGTACATAGTATCATTTTACACAACATTTTTTAAATGGGGAGGTCGTTTTGCGATTGATAGGGGAGCTAATTTACTCTCGAATCAACGGAAATCACCTATAATCTACAAAATATGTAAGAAAATATGTAAAAAATACAAAATAGGCAAGGCATAATATAAATATTTTAGAAATATATGTAAAAGTTTGAAAAACTAAATAAACATAACACTAACACAATATACTATATATACTTTTATTTTAAATATTTTATAAACATTTAATTTTATATTTTTTTTAGATATAACTATTTTAAAAATCTGTAAAAATTTTACAAAAATTGTATTTTTATATGTTTTAAATTTTTACGGTCTTATTAAATTGGCAACGGATTTTTTTTGAAATTTTTATGGAATTACTCTATTTTTTTATTATTTTTATTGAATTATATTTTTTTATCTATGTTTGTATGTGTTTTTAAAGTTTATTTTATATTTTTGCATATTTTTTAATATTTTATGCTTTAATTTTAATTTTAATTTTTCATACTTTATATTTTAGTAGTTTATATTAATTTAAAAAAATAATAAATGATATTTGGGATAAAAAAAATTCTTATTATTTTTTATTTTTAATTAAGGATATTTTAATTTTTTCATTGTTAATTTTAATTAAAATAAACTATTGGGGCGCGTTGACTTTTTTAAAATTACAGGGGATAAATTATCAGTTTTTAAATCATAATGGGGTAAAGTGATTTTATCCCAAACCACAGGGGGTAAAATGCATTTTACTCCCCAAAAATTTCATGTTGATACGTTATATTCAGATTAATGAACCTTCTGTCCGACGATCACCATTAGAATTCTGAACCTTTTTATTTTTGGTACCCTATTGGGTATCGAAGTTCTTTGGGCATGACTAATCGCAATAGAGAGTTCATACGCACGATTACCACCAATGAACCACGCGATATGCAGGTCGGAGCCCGAGGTTGTTGCCCAACAAAATAATAAGTATTAGAATTCAGGACCTATCAATTAGTAATTAAGGTCTGAAGGATAAAATTTTTAGTTACTATACTACTAATGACCAATACACACAAAAAGTAAAATTGTAAGTTGCTTTAAATTTTTTTAGGAATGTTGGTTCGGGCATGAAAAATAGAAACTAAATCGTAAAAATACGGTAGAATAGGATCACGAAAATAGGTTGTTGTAGCCTGAATTAAAATATTGAGGATAATTGGAATGAGAATCAAAGGTGGTAGGCTTGTATTCACTAAATAATTTAATCTATAAAATCAATATATATTAGTGAGTTTTTTTCAAAATTAAATATAACTATATAGTTTTTTTTTTTGATAAGTTAAATATAACTATATAGTACTTCTCTCTTCAGGTATTAAATTGAATAACTGAACAAAAATCGATCTCTCTTTTGATGGCAATATGTATTGGTTTTTTTGTGAACCATGACCAACTTAAGTTGCAACACTTAAAATAAATAACCACAACGGTAACTGGCACAGTTCCAACGGCTAAGTAAAAGGTCATTTATTCACTACACCAGGCTTATTGAGCACCAAAATACCCTCCGTTAGATCTACAACAATCGAACGGGTGGAGATTGAGAACAAAAATTAGTCCGTTGGGAGCAATCGAACGCAGTCATAAAGCCTTCAAAAGGGCGACTCTTCTCGCATTCGGCATTACCATATTCATCAAACGTTCAGTAAATCGGACGAGAGAGTGAGGAAGAGAGGAAGACGAAGAATTCTAAGAAGAAGAAGCAAGAGGGTGTTTGGATTTTTGCCAAAAATTCCAACAATGACTTCAAGAAACGTGATTCAACAGCAGAATAGAGGTGCTTGATACAATACATTATACAATACAACTCTCTTGTTAATAGTGACATTGTGAATGTGTTTGATGATTACGGATATGGGATGATGTTGTTTGGGGTTATGTATGGTTGCAATAGTTGAGTTTTTCAATCTGCCATTCACACGGAGTCCGATTTGATGAAAGCTTTCAGAATTTTTCATTGCGCGATGATTTTTTTAGGGATCTTGCTATCGCGAGTTCTGATTATCTTCATTACTGTTTGTGCGGAGATGTTCCAGAGCTTCTTTCTTGTTATGCATCTTTTTTTCTTTCAAGATTCGTCTGAAAAGGACGATTTTTTTCCTTTGATGATATTCTATTTGATTCTTGAAAGGACAGTGTCTGTTTACTCGTAAGATCTACTGTTTCTTTCCTATTTTGTCATGGGGAGACATCCATCAATTTGCCCATCTAATTCACTCTTATTGTGTTGAACTTACTTCCAGGAGATGCAGTCCCTGAAGTTCGTAAACTGAAGAATGTTGGCGCCGAACGAAAAAGCCGACGCGCACTTGGCGATATTGGTAATCTAGTTACTTCTGATGGGGTTGTTGATGGCAAGAAAATTCCTCAGATTTCTAGACGTGTAACAAGGTGAAATGAGTCTTTCTTTGTTCGGTTATCATTCCAAGCCAATAGCCGTAATGTAACAAGGTTTAGCAATGTTGTTATCGTTTGTTTAGCAGAGGGTTCGGTGCCCAGTTGCTGGCTAATGCTCAGGCTGCAGCCGCTGCAGACAAGAAAGCTATACCTGGTGGAGCATTAGCAAATAAGAAAGCTATACCTGGTGCCGTAGCAAAGAAGAAAGTTGATGCAAAAAAGCCTGTCCAGAAGAAAGATGTCTTGAAACAAAAACCAGTGGAAATCATTGAAATTAGCCCTGATTCTAGAGAAGTTGCCCAAGAGAAGGAAACACTTGTCATCACTGAAAAATCTGCAGAAAAATCTGTGAAAAAGAATGCTCGGACTTTCAGTTCAAGTCTCACTGCTCGGAGCAAGGTTAATGCAGTTACTCGATTGACTAGATTGTTCCGTTTTCTTAGAACTTGTTTCTATAATGATCATTCCTGTGCTGCAGGCTGCTTGTGGGATGAACAGAAAAGATCAAATAGTTGATATTGATGCTGCAGATGTGGGTAATGAATTGGCTGCTGTGGAATATGTTGAAGATCTGTACAAGTACTACAAATCAGCTGAGGTATGTAGATGAACTATGATGCAATCCAAACCTTTACAGTTTCTTTCCAAGATTTCAATTTTTATTGATGTGTGTGCATGTGATGATGCAGGGTGAGGGCCGTGTGCATGACTACATGGCTTCACAGCCTGAGATAAACGTGAAAATGAGAGCCATCCTGGTTGATTGGTTGGTGCAAGTTCACTGCAAATTCGAGCTTTCCCAGGAGACCCTTTACCTTACTATCACCCTAGTTGATAGATATCTAGCTGCTGCAACTACTTCAAGGGGAGAACTTCAGCTGTTGGGATTGGGAGCATTGCTTATTGCTTCCAAATACGAAGAGATATGGGCACCTGAGGTGGACAATCCTTTCTACGTCATTGAAATTATCTTGTTTTTTGTTACAATCATGTAATTTACTTTTCATCTGCAGGTGGATGAACTTGTTAGCATCTCAGACAGAAGTTACACAAACCAGCAAGTTCTGGTTATGGAGAAACGGATACTGGGAGAACTTGAATGGCAATTAACCATCCCAACCGCATATGTCTTTCTTGTTCGGTTCATCAAAGCATCAATGACAGAGGATACTGTGAGTTATATTCTTCGTTGCTCTTTTACAAGAATCAATCGCTACAGAATGTTTGTTTGGGTATTTTTCTTATTTGGCTTGAAAACACAACAGGTTGAACACCTGGTTTATTATTTTGCTGAGCTTGGAATGATGAACTACGAGACTATCATCCACCACTGTCCCTCCATGATTGCCGCTTCAGCAGTCTACACAGCTCGTCGCACCCTGAGCAAGACACCATTCTGGACAGCAACTCTCAAAGCTTACACAGGATTCTCAGAGGAACAACTGATGTAAGCAAAGAAACTTCACTGTTACTTCATTATTCACTGTTATATATCACAATACCAATGTCTTGAAAATCTTTTTTTTTTTACCTCATGAAACAGAGACTGTGCAAAACAACTGGTAATCTTTCACTCGAATGTGGCGGTGGATCAGAAGCTGACAGGGAGCTATCGGAAATATTCTAAGGAACAGCGAGGGGCTGTGTCGATCCTGCTGCCGGCGAAATCTCTACTGCAGTTGACTAACTGGGCTTTATCTTCCACAAAGTAGTAGACTTTACAAAAGGCAGAGAACCCCTTTGATGAGATGTAGCTAACATCTACTCTTCGGATTCATAATCGTAGCTTTTGTCAGAAACCGTTATAAAGAAATCAAATTTGACCTTTTTGGAGAAATGGTCTCTTTCTACTTTCACTACATATGTTTGGTAGCATTTTCGATAAGCTTTTGATGCTATGGTCCGTGGATAAATCCTAAATGCAAGGAAAACTTTGAGTACTAGTGGGGCAACAATATCTAATTGTTGCCTTTGACAAGACGCAAAGTGCAGTTATTATAAATATCCAAGTATTTGTTTTCATTGCATTAGTCTATATATCATCCCAGGTGTACAGGTTTCACATCTCATTAGGCAACTGGCAGTTGTATCTATCCCCAGTATCTTGTAAGAACAAAGTTGAAAATGAAGTAACAGTATCTTCTGATCTATGAAGGAACAGTATCTTGTGATCAAGGTACAGGTTTCACATCTCATTAGTCTTGTTATTCCGCTTTGCTCCCAATAAAAAGAAAAACACTACTCGTACTACATGGTGACCGAATGCAGACCGAATGCTTTAAAATCTGGCCATGGGACCCACACATCACACACGCACACATGTGTGTTGGTGTGCTAAGTTAGTCTCTTCGATTTAAAGTTTCGGTTTTGTTGTTTGTACAAATAGCAAAGCTAAGTAAAAGGGTCACCCAATTCATCTATTGGAACAACTATAACGAGTCGTACAAATGGGACATGCCCACGTGACTGATCTTGATTTCCTTACCCAGTTCATATTCTTTATTGTTTTGGTCTCAAACAAAAGGGGCTCAAATTCATCTGTTTTGGTCTGTTCAAGTTCTTCTCGCACTCGTTCGAGGAGTCGCTAAGCGGAAGCGGTGTGATTGGAGCCGAAAAACGTCCAGGCCGCATAGGCGGGGTCAGCCGCAAGGAACAATTTTTTTTTCATTTTACGCCCAGTCCTGATTCGGAATGGCCAGACCGAAAACGCCGCCTAAGCGATACCTAAGCGACAAAAACTCGAATACTATCCAACACTAAGCATACTCGCGGTTTTTCTTGATCAACAATGACAAATATATTAACAATAGTGCACGATATTTTAGAATTAGATCAAAAGTCATATTTCGAAGTCAAAAGAAATTTTTAACCCTTAATTAAAGACATCTTAATCTAATAAAAAAGGTTCAAGAAAACTAACGAAGATGAAGGCATTGAGATAACATCTAAGTATGAGGCTTTTTTTATCCTTTGTATAAGTGACATTAGTGTGATGATGAATATAGTGTTAATAGGAAATCTTCACATACACGATTCCTTATATGTACTCCATGCACAATTTTTATGTGACACCATCTGTTTTCGAAATTGATCGCACCATTTGAAAGCTTATATATAAGAGATGAAAATCAACGTGTTCCAACACGACTCCTGCAATACAACTTTATCACCAGAAATTTCTAAATTCCTTTCCCCTTGGTTTAAGTAGTCCTTAATTGGGTTCTAGAAATTTCCAACGACGAAGTCACCGGAATCGTGCCGCAACATGGAGCTTTTCATCTCCTATGTATAAGCTTTCCAATAATGCAACAAATTTAAAAAATGGATGGATGAGCATAGAAGAATTGTGTATGGATGAGCATAGAAGAATTGTGCATGTGAAGAGAACCCTAATCTTAATATTGTGCAACATTATATATAGAGAGAGATTTTAAGATGCTCAACTTAAATAACTCATTTAATGTGGGTCGTTAGATTATCAGAGCAATGACTCATATAAAAATTGAGCTCAATAACTAATTATTTAGTATTGATATTCTAAGAATTTATTGGGGGCAGAACTATTACATAATTGATGAAAAAGGAATACTTATTATAAAACCATTTCGTTTGACGGTAAAAACAGCAATATAGCCCTCCTCTGAAATACTTATATTGTTATCATCCATTTTAATTCCAGACACTGCCATTGCCCGTTATTAAAATTGGTCTTACTGTTGAAAAGCATATACATAAAAGACAAAAATCTTCATGCTTCGGCGAGGTTCCAACGATAGACTACTTAATCTAAGGGAAAAAGTGTAACGAAATTATCGATGATGAAGTAGTCGGAATTTCGTCGAAGCATGAGGTTCTCAATTTCCAATGTATAGTCTTTACAATTGTGTGACCAATTTCAATTATAGATGATCGAAGTATTCAGAATTAAAATAAAGGATAAACATATAAATATTTGAGGGAATAATTGTACAAGTAATCTCCGCGCAAATCTTATTTTGAAATATAACCTCCTATTTTATTATTGATTTACTTTTATTATTTTTTACTTAAAAGACATTAAAAAAAGGAAGAAAAGAAATAAAATACTAAACTTTCTTAACACCTTCTAATCAAGTCAGTAGTCAGAAGACGATTTTTTTACTGTATCATTTCCGACTGTGAAAAACCCTAGAGTTTAAAAGTTCATACCATGGGTGCTGCTGTCGCAGCCTTAGCCGATTTAGTTACCGCCCTTATTGTGATCGCCTCCGATTTTATTGCCGTCTCATTCATCGATTTCCATGCCATAATCGCTTTTGCAACCGTCTTCGCCTCCGAAGTCGCACGCCTCGCGCCCTGAGCAATAACATTGCCAAACCAGGCAATTTTGCATCCAATGCAGCCCTCGACATTGCACTTGACGACCTTGTCGCAGCGACTGTCGCCTTTAACTTTGTAACTGCTGAACACCATGATCCGATATGACCCGACAGGTTCAGTCTGGATAACTCGATGCCACTAATGCAGCCCGAATTGCCACCGTCTTTTAGAGCTTATCACCCAACTTAGCTGCTTCTGCCTCAAAACTTCACCGTGTGTCCGGCACAATCGAATTCTTTGGCGTTGCCTCTGACTTTGCCCTTTAGGTTGAATTACTTGAAGGGAGAGCCAAACGCGGTGACATCAACCACCGTATGATAGAAGAACACATACTGGGCCCAATTGCTATCTGTCGCGAATGCTTCGTTCAGAATATGGGAAGAATGGAAGATGATGCCGATCAACATTGTGGTTCGTCTGTCTCGTCTAACGATATGCCGCCATGGTCACCGAATTAATCGTATATGGGCTGCTTGTGGATAACAAATAGGAAGAATCTAGTATATAGAATGTTGATGATAATTTACTCTCGACTATCCGGGTTCCGAACGAATGTGCTGTTGGGTTCCGACGAATGTGCTGCTGGGTTCCGAACGAATGTGCTGTCGGGTTTCGAACGAATGTGCTACCGGGTTCCGAACGAATGTGATGCCGGGTTCCGAACGAATGTGATGCCGAGTTCCGAACGAATGTGATGCCGGGTTCCGAACGAATGTGATGCCAGTTTCTGAACGAATGTGCTGTCGAGTTCCGAACGAATGGATTGTTTTTGTTTTTTGATAGGTACGAATGAATTGTTTTGATTTTTTGAAATGAAAGTCCTGACTCTGCCATTCGCGGTGGCATCAACCGCCGCACTATGAACGTTAAAGTGAAACACATCATAAAAAACACATATGGTCGTGCTTGTAAAAAACACGTATGGTCGTGCTTGTACCGAATGACGCCCTTAGGAAGGAAATGCATATGAAAACAAAAACGAGAAGACACATATAGGAGCAGGCCGAAAGACGGAAAGACACTTTGGAAGGTAAGAGAGTCATTTCATTTGGAAGGTGTAAAAAATGTATGGTCTCACGATTCATGCGAAACAGTGCATCATTCCAAAACTGTACATGTGTAAGGCACGTATGGTCGGGCGATACACGCGTGAATAATGAAATTTGAAAAACACGAATGGTCGTGCTTTTATCGACTGGTGCCAGCAACGGGCGAGTATGAAGATGAAGAGACACTAAGGATAGGAACAGGCTGGAAGGCAGAAAGACGCTTTGGAGGGCAATAGAGTAATTGTATTCCATTTTTTATTTTTGTTTTTGTTTTTTAATTGCATTTGAAAGTACTGGAGTTTAGTTTACTGCAGCCCCATAACACATACATGTAAGCGAGTATCCTATCCGAGGTGAGAGAACCTCGACTACATCCTCATAATTGCAGTTTATACGTAATGAGAGAATCTCGACTGCGGTGATAGGAATAAATGCACTATCCGAATTGTGTGTGAGGGGAGCGAGTGTCGAGTATTGTGGCTGTTTATATTCATCTTTGCTACTATTAAGTGTTTCAACAGGCTTCATTTCTTCATTCTCATCATCGATGTGAATAACATCAATACAATTTGCCCTCACTAGAAGTGCTGCAGCGAGAAATTAGGGCCCCATGGAAAAGTTAACTGTATAACAGAGCATGGGAATAGTTGGCCATATGTTGCCCTATCCAGACTCCAGAGTAAGTCTCCTTTTTATGTCGTAGAAAAGGGTCGTTCCAATATCAAGTGCATGTTCTAATCCATGGAGCGTGCACTCTACAAGATACTACACCTAATGTCAATTAGGGGCAGCTCACTTTATCCCGAAAGACACACCAACACCACTTCACTGGTAAACAAACTGTTTGGGGGGAGGGGGTGTAATTGATAGAATGCTGCTGGTTTGTCTTCCGGGATAAAGATAACTGCACATAATAATATGGTATGCCTTATTCTGGTGAGGACAGAATCGGAGAAGGAAGTGGCGCCGTTGGCAACCATGTGTTACGATACGACTTACGAATGAGGAGTATGTATTTTTGGTTGTTCAACGTATCTATTTATAGTACAAGATCTTGAATGATCATAATTGTTTCAGCTGTTTTCAAATCACAACAGAATCTCAAAACTAATCGCTCTGTTCGTGGAAAGACGCACAGTCTATGAAAAGACTACACGCGCAGTCTATAAAAAGACTACACGCGCAGTGTTTTATTTTATTTTCTTGGATAAGTATTAAAATAATAAGTATTTGAAATGTTAGTTAAGGAATTTTGATTTAGGATAAGGGCCCGACTGAGATATTCGGGTTAACCACGAATAAATCATGATTTTGTCGACTGATGAGTTATTTCCGACTTTGCAATTCAAGTATTTAATTATGGCTAATATATATATATATATATATATAGAGAGAGAGAGAGAGAGAGAGAG
>JAOYMZ010000086.1:0-10331 GCA_025802335.1 Pinguicula primuliflora | reverse complement strand
TATCCCTGCCCGTGGTTTTTCCCCTGATTTATTTAGGGGTTTTCCACGTAAATCTGTGTGTCCTATTTATCTTCAGTTTTATTTCCTACAAATTATTAGCTGCAGTTTGGCTCTATCGATCTTATTTTCACAACAGTCAGTTGATATATTTTCGACATACTTTATAAAAAAATGGTAATTAATATTACAGCGATTTCGCAGGCGATAAACTAAAACCCCCCAAAACTCTAAGAACCCAAAATGCTAAATTTTATTTAACGATAATTAATATTACAGCGGCTTCGCTGCCGAAAAATTAAAACTCTAGCTCGATAAACCCTAAACATTAAACTTTATATAAAGACGACGATTAATATTTCGGTGGCTTCGCCGCAAAAAAAAACTAAAACCCTAAATGATGAACCCAAGTTCTAAATATCCTAAATGCTAAACTTTATTTAACGACAATTAATATTACGACGACTTCACCGCCGAAAAATTAAAATCCTAAATGATAAACCTAAATTCTATACACCCTAAATGCTAAACTTTATTTAAAAATGATAATAAATATTACAGCGGCAAAAATTTAAAACTTATAAATTCTAAAATCTATAAAACCTAAATATTAAACTTTATTAAAAATTATAATTAATAATAATTTATAAATTAATACAGATTATATTATAAATAATTTAATTATAATTTCAAGCGGTCCACCCATAAGAATATTTGTTTGAATTTCTTACTGCAGCAGTTCACGGTATTTGAAGCATATGCTTGAATTTCTTAACTCATCACTTCTTTAGCTTTAGTCATTAACTAATTAATTATTAATTGAATTTTCAAAAATGTAGGAAATGAAAGTGTATCAACAGATAGCATTTTTCTTATTTTTATCACATCCTCTTCCATTGTAGGTAGACACTGCTTGATGACATTAAAATTAAATTTTCCCACCCATTAGGGGTGCTCTTGGGTATTTTCCCAGCTCACCCGTATTCCCGCGCCAAGGATTTCGTTATCGGCCAAGTCGAAATGGCTGAACGTTTTGGAAATTCTCAGCTCTCGGGTATGTACTCCATTGCCGCCACAGATCAGCCTCGGCCTCCGGCATCACCGGAAACCTGCACTCAGGGCCACCGGTCCAGCCTGCTTATTACAACGGCAGAGGGGGGCTCCATTTGCCTCTTATGCCTGTCGAATCTACTGACGAACCCTAGAGCACTCACCGTACGCTTGTCTTACGCTCTATCTCAGCTCTCTCAAGCATTCTCTCAGACTCAATTCCTTCGTTCTCTTTTATGCAATCACCCTCACTTCCTCATTTCCCCTCTCGTTACTGTCTTGTCTAATTTCGACGATGAAGCGATCGCTAAACAAACCATCGATTTGATTCAGCGACTTTGCGATGGCTCGATTAGGGAAGGAGGTGGAAAACCGGATGTACATAGCGAATTCGTAGCTAGGCTTTCAGAATGGCTTTCTAGCGGATCGTTGGCTTGGAGCTGTCGGCAAATGCATATGGTAATATCATAACATTTCATCATATCTGGTTACTGCTAATTACCATGCGGGGATTATTTGCAAGGTACAGCCGCGGAATTTAGAAATAAGCTAGCGCAGATCAGCAGGTTATTGAGGGCATTTCACAGGTCCACTTTTATGTTTCCTTTTAGTTTGTGGTGGGGGTAGGAGATGCGTGCGGTGGGCTTCTTTCTCTTCATGCATTAGAAAGAGTTCCTTCCTTTGATGTTAATGAGAGCACCTTAACGTCTATTTTAAGACTATAGTTCAATTGTTATTATCCTGATGAGATTAGACTCTGTGAAGATTCCAAGCTAACTTACTATATTTGGTAGGTGTACAGTGGAACTTGTTTATGGTTAATTTCTTCATGATTACATATGTCATGCACATCTGGTTGAAGAAATATATCTTCCCCATAAATCTACATCTTCCGGTTTTGAGTTGAAGAGAAATAAAACCTTTGGAATTTGAAGATAAGTGATTTTCTCTAGTAATTTTCCTCGAATCTGTTCATTTTGTTCAAACTTCAATTAACCGCGTGTATAAAATCCATCTTGTGTGTCTTTCACCACTACCTTGAAGATTATGATACTTGAGACTAATCGATTTGATTGGCCAACTTATCCTGTTTTTCTGAATCTACAGAATGGCCATATACAAGCAATGCTTAGTTATGGCTGAAGACAGAACATCTAATTAAATGCATCTGGCATCTGACTCTTTTGTGTTATTATTAACTAGTCATTATTCTTGGCTACATGCCATTAGGTATTTATTTTATTAGGTTCAGCAATAATTTTATCTTATGAGAATGTTTCTAATAAGCCAAACTTCATCTCTAAGCTGAATCCTCTGAGAAATGTTCCTCACATTTGCATCTTATTTTGAGACTTGAATGCAGCTTCACTGCTTTGGGGTCCTTTTGGAGGATCAATATTGTGATGCATGTACTTCTATTAGAAGTAGAAAGGCCCTAATTTTCAACCTAATGACAGGCCTTCAACTGCCCAAGTGAGTATTATCAGTACCCGATAAAAATATTTTTTTAGTATTGCTCGAACTTAATTTTAGTACACTTTTCTTACAGTGATGAGGTTCAAGGGGAGATAATGTTTGTTCTGTATAGATTATCACACATGGATGATTCTGTAGCTGATGGGTTACTTCCATACTGCACCAAGATTTTGCAAATATCACTTGACATCCTCAGGAAAAGTCAAAGTGATGATGTCCGGCTCAATTGTATAGGTTAATTTCTAGTCTTTCCTTTTTTATGCAACATATTCCCTTATTTGCCGAATAAAATTTGCTGTTCTTTTCATTTTCCCTTTTTTTTTTCTTTTTTCTTTCCCTTTATATGTCGATGCCCAGTTGATGCCTAATACTCAGTAGCATTAGACAATATGACAGCTGTATTACCAGTTATCTGGTTGATTCATGTGTAGAATTGGAAAAAAATGGTATCCTAAGTTTGTTCTTTATTAAATGATTTATGATACTCTTGGAAAGAATCTACTTCACTGTGCCTGATGTAGAATACCTAAGAGTTGACGATAATCAAGGGATCGAGTGCTTGAAGGCTGCAACGGATTTTGTAACATCAGTGTATTGACAGCTGCATTCTAGGCATTTAAATTATGTAATCCATCGTCCATCTTGAGTTAATTCTTTAGGGGGCGTATGGCTTCAAAATCAAAATTTAGGCATAGACCATAAATATGCTATTATATGTACTATAACCACTTCATATTGCTATGCAGCATTTTTAATGGTATTGGCTCAGAGGGGGTTATTTCAAAGTGCTTGCTCAATACATACAGGGAGTCCGGATTCCAATGTTGCTGACTTCGTGCAAATAACAGATCAGGCAATGGATGGGACATCTATAGAAGTCTTGTTTGCAGAGGCAGTCAAAGGCCCCCTACTTTCTTCAGATAGTCAAGTTCAGATTGCCACGTTAGATTTAGTATATATGTACCTCTCTTCCACAGATGTCTCAGGAAAAGAATTCGAAGTATTCATAGAGGAAAGCATTGCAGACTATATATTTGAAATACTGAGATTATCGGGTAAGGGCTATATACAACATTATTTACCTGATTTTTCACCATATTAAACAATTTTGCTGTGTTATGATTGAATAACTGATGCTAATTAATTATTTCGGCTTAGCTTAATCAATGCTGGTTCATTCCTCGCTTAATCACTTGTTCAAAAACCTTGTCCGTTTCTTGATTACTCACTTTACTTGTTCAAAACCTTGTCCATTTCGTATTTAATAACTCTTCTTGTTAACAAACTCGATCCATTTCTTGGTTATTTTCAGAATAATGATTATGTGCTATCATATTAAGTGTTTTTTCATATGCCGAACCTATGGTGCCGAATAAATGCTTATGGTGCCGAATAAATGCTTATGGTGCCGAAATCTGTTTTTAGCCGTCGCATGACGGCTGAGATCAGTTCACTTAAGTGAACCGGATCCGGGTTGCGGGTTATGACCCGCACTTAAGTGAACTGATCTCAGCCGTCGGATAACATATCCGACGACTGAAAATAGATTTCGGCACCATAAGCATTTATTCGGCACCATAGGTTCGGCATGTGAAAAAAATTCATCATATTAATACATTAATCAGTATTCTGCTCTTTGATTGTTTCTTGAGAATGGATGATTTAATTTATCAACTCCATGCAGCTACCTGTTTATTGTTTACTATATTTTTCTTTCTTTTCCTGTACTGATCATCTACTAGGAAGCAAAGATCCAGTTGTGAATTCTTCAATTCAGGTTCTTCATCTTTTGTCACATGCTGAGAAAGCCTTCGGACAAAGAATTGCTATAGGGTTCTCCTCGCTGGTTCCTGTTTTGCGTCATGTAACTGCCATCCCCTTTCATCCTGTGCAATGTCAGTTACTGGAGCTTGTTTTGAACTGCGTGTCAAATAGTCCTGGGTTGGTGTCTTCCAGTATTGGAGAAGAGATAAGCAGTAGCTTGGCTGCAATGTTTAAGAAACACATTGACATGCTTCCGGAAACATTTAACCTGTCATGTTCTCTGGTTGTTGCCATCATGAAATGCCCATCTTCTCAACAGAATTCAAGCTTGCCTGCATCAGTTAAAGTGGCAATTATATCTGCTGTTTCAACTTGCATAAAGGATACTCATCCAAATGCCAACCAAATTTTACACTCACTGTACCTACTGAAGGAAGCTTATGAATATGGGAAGGAAGATACATACCCTAGTCCTTCTTGTGTTGGACTAAGGCCTTTAATTTTGGATATCTTCAAATGTCAAATTTTGCCTTGGTTCACTAAGACAGCCAATGAGATGGAAGAAGAGGTTGTTATCTTGGGTATTATTGAAACTCTTCATTCCATAATGGTCCAGGATCGTAACTCTGCCACAAAGAACTTTGCAGAGTGGTTAGTTTCGTCTTCGTGGTTCAGTGTGTCATTTGGATGCTTGGGTTTGTTCCCAACAGATAGGATGAAGTGTATGGTGTATCTGACTTTCAGTTCACTTATTGATGTACTTCTGGGGCCTGATTGTGGGAAGCCTGTTAAGGATGCGGCTCTTTATTTGCCATCTGACCCTACAGACTTGCTATTCCTTCTTGGTCAGAAGAGTTCCCATAACGTGGAGTTGTTTTCTTGCCAATCAGCTATTCTCTTGGTTCTGCATGTTAGCTCGCTGTATAATGATAGGTAACTATTGCTGAAATTTACTATAACATATTTTCACAGTTCAATTTGAGTTTTGAGATTCTTCTTTTTTGATGAAGGATTGGTGAAGACAAGCTGGTACTAGCTTCTTTGGATCAATTTCTTTTGCTAAACTGCCGCAACTTCCTCCATGAAGTGTCTGCCTCGTTTACACCAGAAATACTGGTAAATCTGTATGGGCTTTATAGGGGTTTGACCATGGTGAGATACCACGTACCTTATAGCCCTGAAGCTGAAAAAATCCTTTTTCAGCTATTGGCTGAAAAGGACTGGGATTCTATTTCTTCTAAAATCCATTCGACATCATTGAGATGGTTGTTCCAACAAAAAGGACTTACACGGCCACTCTCTAGTCAAATTTTGAAGTTCTGCCGATGTAACAATTTCGTTGGCGACAATGTAGGCTTTTACCGTGAAAATAGTACAGAAGTTGATTTGCATGCTTTTGCCGAGTTGATTGCATCTGAAGACAACTTTGGAGCACTTATTTTTGTGTGTCTATTGAGGGATCTACTTGAAGAAGCAAGACATGAGTATGACATCATTTCAGTACTAAAAGCATGCAAAAAGATGATTGAAGTTTCCCCAGTTGCTTCTGATCAATTATGCGCGAATGGGATTGTCGTGGTTCTCCAAAACGTTCTCCACTATTCGATGTATTCTTTTCCAGAGCTTTTCCTGCCCGCATGTCAATTTGTCTTCACTCTTTTAAAGTGCATACAGTCTGAATCAGTTTCAGATGATGAGGCATGGATAGGGATTTCAATCAAGGTAAGAGATTTTTACTTACAGTACTTTTTAGTAAAATCTAAACTTTTGTGTTATCTTTTTTGAAGTTGCTTGATTACCTGATCCCAACCCTGACATCAACTGGGTGGACCGAAGAAGCTCTGACAATTATTGGCTGTTTTTCTCTAATATTTCACCACTCTACAACAGGGGTGCTAAAAGAAGCTTCAAAAACAATTATCTTGAACTCTTCTTTGGTATCAGCTATTAATTCCGTAATCTCTGATGCCTGTTCGAAAGGACCTGCTCTGTTTGACCATGATGAGGGAACAAGACATGGGGAAATACTTGCATATGCGCTTTTGTTGCTATTCTTCTCTATACGGAGGTACTCCCGCTCTTATGTGTACAGTCCTTTACTTGTTACTTCAACTGACTTTCTTTGGTGTTACAGTTTACGAGCTATCCTACCGGGAATAGTGGATATCCAAACTTTGCTTGATGTGGACAAAGACATGCAGCCATTATCCTATGTCAGCATTCGATGCCATGACCTATGCAAGTTGTTGCATTTTGGATGTCCGTTGGTTAAACTCGTTGCTTCCTTTTGTCTTGCGGAACTATTTGCTTGGATATCAGAGTATACATATATGGACTCAGTTGATCTGAAGTTCAAAGATAGCTATCTATTGTCCATGTCTGCTGTACTTGAAGGCTTGATATTTTTCGGTGACACTAAAGTTGCACTGAATTGTTCTAAATGTTTGGCGTCCCTCCTGTCATGGAAGCAGATGAAAGAATTAGTAGGTTCCCGAAAGGACAGTTGGTGTAGAGTGATAGTAGAAGAGCTGTTGATGTATCTCTGTACTCCGAGTTTGACACTAGAATCTTCTATGGATCATCACAAACCGGCTCTTAATGTTGTGGTTGCATTGCTGAATCTAAGTGAAGTTCCTTCATGGATGATAAAGCTGTTCTGTGATTCTTCTATTAAAAGAATTATTGAAAATATCACCCCTAGCAGTGTAAGTGCTGAGTTGGTAATAATATTCCGAAGGCTTATGGACTCCGGCCATTTGAGCTCTGCAAATATTGCTGCTCTAAACTGCCTATTCCAGGTGATCAAATTGATCTTAACGGTTGAATTTTGATATTCAGATTAGAATTCGGCATCATTGGCACCATACCATTCGAGAGTAGAAAAAAATTCGATCAAAGTGTACTACTTGAGAATCATACGATTCTTTGACAACGATGCAAGTAGCTTTATGCCAGAGCTATGGATTATGTGTTTATGTCTAATCTTGTATGTATGTCCTGGCAGGCTTGCAGGAGACTCATTTACGGTGATGACATTCCGGACAGCAACACAGACACGGAGCATAAGGAGAAAATAGTCAATGATACTGAAGTCCGCTCTTTCCTCCTCGGCATCATATCGTCTCAATCATATCCCGAGGGTCACCAATGGAGGCAGCAGATTAGGAAACAAGTACTGGATGAAATAGAATTGTTCATGAAATGCTTGATGGATGAAGGTGTTAGTAATCATCATGTGCAGTTGCCATTGGAACATGGAGCTCGTGCTAGTAACCATCAAGTGCAGTTACCATTGGAACATGGCGCTCGGCCTCGGTACCAGCAGGTATATCAAAGGCGTGGCAAACAGAATGCAATCCAAGGCGCAAGTGAGTAAAGGCAGGCGGGTGCAGTTATTATCGGTTTGTTGGTCATTTATTATGACTTGTTTTGTATTATCCCACTTATTTCTATCATCAATAAGCAAATACTACTCTATACAATCTTAGGTATCTTTAACTGTAATATGACGTCTCCAACTCGTCCTATCAGAGGTCATGTCATCGGAGAGGATTAACTCAGCTAAATTTAACTGAATCTGCTCATCCAATGTCCTCTTAAGCTTACCAGAGTAGAAGTTATCCATGACATTGGAATGCCATATGAGAGCCTATGTTTATCCCGAGTAGAGGCCAACTTTTATAATTCAACTTTTGGTTTAGGTGATTGCAGTGTTCGAGAAAGCGCTAGGCGGATCCTGAGCGGTCAGGGTCCGTTCAGCGCCTAAGCAGCCTAGTCGTCCGCCTAAGCGAGCTTTTAAGTGGCCTAAGCGATAATTGGGACAAGGCGGAAGAAAACATATTAACGCTTAAGTGAGGCAAAGTACAACAAC
Organism: Pinguicula primuliflora; assembly: GCA_025802335.1. NCBI lineage: Eukaryota > Viridiplantae > Streptophyta > Magnoliopsida > Lamiales > Lentibulariaceae > Pinguicula > Pinguicula primuliflora. Next base: position 2,173 of record JAOYMZ010000086.1, on the reverse strand, counting down.
TAAAACCAAGAACCCAAAGTACAAAAGATGAATAATATAATTTCGTGGAATACAGGAGGAATTGGTAATGTAGCAACCAAAAACAGAAAAGTGTTGAAATGTGACCCTATGGTGTACAAAATCAAGTTCAAGGGCCCTCTGCAACATTTGGCTCGTGCCACACATCCATACATATCAAACTTGGAGCGAACGAACTTAATGAACTTCATCCAAAAGATAGGCCCGTCGTAGTCCCACAAGAACCGGTTTTCAGCATTAACCTGAGACATCTCCTCTACACTGTACGACTCTCCGTTCAAACTTGTTTATGGAAAACCATGCCACTTACCAGTAGAGTTAGAGCACAAAGCATTCTGGGTTGTGAAGAATTTCAATATGGATCTTGCTGCTGCTGGTGAGCAAAGACTGATCCAGATTGCTGAACTTGAAGAGCTGAGGTATGATGCATATGAGAGTTCAAGGATTTATAAAGAGAAGACTAAACTCTTCCATGATCAGAGGATCAATGCTAAGAAGTACAATGTGGGACAGTTAGTTCTTATCTTTAATTCGAGGCTGAAGTTTTTTCCTGACATACTGGTCAGAAAGTGGTATGGGCCCTTTGAGGTTGTTAGAGTCTCACCATATGGCTTCTTGGAGCTCAAAGGCAACTCTGGAGAAATTTTCAAAGTCAGTGGACACCGAGTTAAACCATACAACTCACCAGCTGATCTTGAAGAAATTAATGAGATGGTTCACTTCAAGGAGTAATCAGTTTCTGAATGGTCTATCTGTTGACTTAAAATTCAGAACTTCTTGGGAGGCATTCCAAGCCAAGTATGTTTTTAATACCTGCAATTAGTTTTTAAATTTCTGTGCTCGTTTGAGAATTATGCAGCAAAACAGCACAAGAGGTCAAGTCTGACAGTTTCTGATATTTTTGGAGTTATGGAGCAAAAATTCAGCTATCAGGTTATTTCTTTTCAGGCTTCCTAGTTTAAATCCTGCTTTTATTTCATGCACTTGAGGACGAGTGAATGTTTAAGTGTGGAGGGGAGGTTTAGATAATTTTTAGAAGCATGAAACTGCATAAGCATTCATTATAAAGCATGTTCTGATTCTGCACATTTAGAAGCAAAATTTTTTGAATTTTCTGAACTTTTTGCTCATACTTGCTGAAAATGGGGAAGTGCTAAGCTATGCATGCTAAATTAGTTGTGGCCTGTAGTCTGATTTGTGAATCTTGTGGACAAAAACTGGAACTCTCCACTGGTTTGAAAGGTGGGGTGCATTTTGCTGATTAGTGGATCCGAAGTTAAATTTTTCATATCTTTTTACTTGAGGGAAGGGAGTGATACAGCCTCTTGGTTGATTCTGGGTAAGTTGATCTCATGGACTCTCCATAGCCCTCGAAGGCAGAAGTTTGGACCAAAAGAAGTCTCAAATTGCAAGCTGATGCACTGAAAAACCAGTAAAACAGAATAAGGATTCCTTCGGTGTCAAAAGATCAGGGGGGAACCTCAGCAAAAAGGTTGAAGAAAAATCCAAGAAAATTCCCCCGTACACCTCAAGATCATGTATGAATCCTCAAAGTTCAAAACAACAAAAAGCTGGAGCAAATTCAGAGGTATGCAGTGAATATCAGCAAGCTGGCAATGAAAAGCAGAAGGGACTTGGACAAAAACCAGGCTGAAGAAAATATTTAAAAGAGGGGCTTGGCTGGAGTTAAAGGTTATCTCTTGTCCAGAATTGACATCAATGAACGTCCACCCACATGTAAACCAAATTTGAGAGGCCATTATGATCTGCTCCAACTCCATCAACGAGAGAAGCCTACTCTTAAACACGTACCTTCAAAAGAAAGAGTGAGATTGAGTTGATGATTTGGCTTGAGATTCTTTTGAAAGCAATTACACCAGGGCTGTGGTATGAGGTTGGAGAGTTTGTTAGTCCCTTGAGAAGAAATTATAAAAGCCAAAAAGGACACGCTATAGGCTGCTAGTGGAAAATAGAACCAGAGAAGCAGTTTGATGCTTTGACCTCGAAATTCTTACTGACATGAAGAAATCACCCTCACTTAGGCATGCACCTGCATCATTTGGACACAATTGAGCACAACACTCTGCTGAAACTTGAGTATGAAATGATACTCTGAATTTTTCTTTTGCTTGAGGACAAGCAATGTTCAAGTGTG
>JAOYMZ010000085.1:0-10331 GCA_025802335.1 Pinguicula primuliflora | reverse complement strand
CCCTCCGTTAAACGGTGATAACGTCGTCGGAATATCACCAAAACTTGAACATATGCAATTCAATGTGTAAGCTTTCCTATGGTGCGACCAATTTCGAAAACGGGCGGTGCTACGAAAAGTTGAGTACGGACTCGCAAGGACTTAGCACAAGAACTGTGGCGATAATATATATATATATATATATATATACACACACGGAACGTTTCTTATATTCAGTCTATCTGTACTCAGTTTTTTGCTTACAAACTCAATTTTAATGTAAGGCATCCATTTTCAATCTTAGGATCCAAACAAATCATTTCATCAATTTCAGTCCCCTCTCTCCACCCTCACCCTACTTCACGATTTCCGGCAGTTAATTCAAACAACATTTTTCTCTCATATCGATGACAGTGTCTACATCCCGCACGGCAGAGATTTCTGAGACAAGTTCTCACAATTTTCTGACAAACACAATCCTCTTAAGGATGCGACAAACACAATATATATATAAATTGTTTCTCATGTCACTTCATTTCTGAACAATCTGGGTTCATAACCCGAATTTGTAGTCCATTTTTCAATCCTAAGCTAGCGGGATTTGTGGGTCTCATATGGTGATGAGGGGGACACACAACAATGTGAGACAGTCGTGCATATGCGGTGCGGTGCTGTGTAGCAGGACCAATCTAGACGGTCATTATATCCCGGTCAAAAGTGTTGCCCAATTCCTAGGCATGGCTAGGGCTAATTCCCATACAACAAACATGGGTGTGGGTCCCACACACACTTGTATGATTGTTTGTGAGTGGTAGTGAGATTGTAGTGGATTTTCATAATGTGATGTATATCATTTCTGGCATGGCCGAACATTGATCCCTCTCTATGCGCATCTGTTCGAGAAAGTGGTTGTCTAGGCCGCTTAGGCGTTGCCTAAGCGATAAGTTGTCGCCCTCCATCTTACCAAAATTCTCACGTATATTGCTTATAAGTTCGATTAGGCAGGTGCCTATACCACCTAGGCACTGAACAACTCTTATCATATTAGAGTACGCCTATCATTATCCCCATTCCCAAATATTGCTATTCACTGCTTCGTTCCTTTTTTTTTTTCTTGGACCAGGTAAATTTTGATCTTTTAAGTTTAAAGGTGTAATTTCATTTTAGAACTTACCTTACGGTGGTTAAGGGCTTTTCCGTCTTCTCCCCCTTCGCCCTTTGTTGTCTTCTTCTTCCCTCTTATGTTTTGCTGTTGCAAAATCCATTCTGCAGGCATTTCTCCATGTGGGATCTCCATCACACGCCGGGAAACCCGGGAACACCTTCTGGTAAGCTGCCATTGCCGGCGGACTCCGTATGCACCATTGGTCCGCCTCCGCGTCCGTCACAGTGGCGGGATCCGCTGGCCGAACACCGACTGGCGTACGGACTGGTCGGACGGCGGAGTCCAACCAGTCACTTGACAGGCCTAATCGAGCAAACTGTTTTTTTATGTCATTTTTGTTTTTCCAGTGCAGTAAGTGTTCGACTTGAGGCTTGCTCAATGCCTTCTCCATAGGGGCGGGGCGAAATGAAGAAGGCTTTTGATAGAACTGCCCGTGACCTGTGAGTTACATTACATTTAGCGCTGCAAAGCCCATGCCTTCTTTTCTTTTTTTTGTCAAAAATCCATTTACAATTTGAGTAATTAATCTGAACTGTATGCTTTTTTCTTTTCTTTCTTCAATTCTGATATATCGAATGCCCTAGTCTTATGTCGTGGATTACTTCGTCTTGCAGTAGGAGAGCGGTCAACAAGAAAGTTGTTAAAGTTCCTTCAGTTGAATTGAAGGTAAATAGTCTTTTCTTTGTTCACTTTGATTGAGTTTTTCCGCCTCCATTTTATATTTGAAGATTATGAATTCTGGATTAGGCTGCTTTCTGTTCGTATGCTATACTCTTGGGTAATCACTCTTACGTTGTTTAATTGTTCTTTTATGTTTTTTTCCCAGGTTCTTGATGCTAGTAGCAATGAGCCTTGGGGTCCTCATGGATCAGTTCTAGCTGATATTGCTCAGTTAACAAGAAGCTTGTGAGTTGTATAATTTATTAAACAGACTATCCCATGTTTTTCTTTTGGCAGTTTCTCATGTTTGGGTTTCCTCAGTAATGAATACCAGATGATTATGTCGGTTATCTGGAAGCGCATAAATGATACTGGAAAAAATTGGCAGCATTTATACAAGGTTTGCTTTCATTAATTGTGAAAACTCGACAGCTCATTGAAGTTTCCTTATTTAATGTTTGGAGAGATCTTAACTGATTAATTTGAGTACTAATCCGATCTACTTGATGTAATGGAGACGCAGGGTGTAAATACGAGTGTTATCACGTACAACACTGTCATTAACGGATTATGCAAAGTAGGAAGGGAATCTGCGGCAGATGGTTATTCAAAGGGCATAGATGGTGATGCTGCCACATATAGTACATTATTGAGTGGATATATTGAAGAAAAAAATTACTCCATGATTTTTGAAACAAAAAGAAGAGTCCGAGCAGCTGGTATCCATATGGATGTGGTCATGTGCAACATTCTGATAAAGGCCATGCTTATGGCGGGATTGTTTGAGGATGCTCGTGCAATTTATATGGGTCTGCCCCAGATAAACTTGTCAGCAAACTCTGTTACATACTTTTCTCTGATTGATGGATACTGTAAAGCTGACCGGATTGACGAGGCACTTGAAATATTTGATGAGTCCCGGAGAACATCAAATTCTTCAGCTGCTTGTTATAACTGTATTATTTCTGTTCTCTGCAAAAAGGGGTTCGTAGACATGGCAATTGATATTTTCAGTGAATATATCAGGAAAGACTTGCCTTTGGAGGGTTCAATATGCATGATGTTGATTGAAGCAATGTGGACTAAGAAGGGTGTGGAAGGTGTTTTAAATTTGATTTGCAGAACGGAAAACCTAGGAGATCAGCAGTCGTATAATTTATGCAATTATGCTGTACGTTACCTTTGCATGATGGGATATCCTGAGGTATCCTACAAAATCTTATTGTTTATGAAGAGTAACGGTTTATCACCAACGAGCGCATGCTATTATTCTATTCTTACAACTCTCCTATGTGAAGGGAAAAGCTTGCTGGCTCAGCTCATCCTTGCTTCTTTCGTTAAACTTCGTGGGATATCTGATGTAGGCACTTGCGAGATAATTGTAAATTACATGTGTTTGCAGAATATTCAAAAAGCTCTTCTATTCCTGTCAAGCATGAGTGAGAAAAAATGGAATATCACCATTCCCGTTACTGTTTTTAAGATGCTGACAGATGCTGGCAGAGTTTTGGATGCATATGAGCTCTTGATGAAAGCAGAAAATAACCTCCCTGATATGAATGTTTTTCACTACACCATTATGATAGATGCCCTCTGTAAAGAGGGGCACATCGATAAGGCCTTAAATCTCTGCAACATGGCTAAGAAGCAGGGCATAGCTCTCAACATTGTCACATACAATTCTGTTATTAATGGGCTATGCCGCCAAGGTTGCTTGGTTGAAGCTTTTAGATTGTTTGATGCACTGGAGCAGATTGATATTCTTCCTTCAGAAGTTACATATGGTACACTTATTGATGCTTTAGTTAAAGAAAGTCTTTTAGTAGATGCAAGAATGCTATTTGATAAGATGTTCGTCAAGAATCTTGTGCCCCTTACTCGCATTTATAACTCATTGATTAATGGTTATTGCAAGTCCAATCAACTCGAGGAAGCGATGAAACTTTTTCATGCTTTAGAGCTACGTAACCTCGAGCCAGATGAGTTTACAGTTGCTGCACTGATCAATGGCTATTGTCAGAAAGGTGACATGGAAGGGGCACTTAAGTTATTTTTCGAGTTTAAATGCAAAGGCTTATTACCAGATCTCTTCGGTTTCATGTATCTATTGAAGGGCTTATGTGCCAAAGGTCGAATGGAAGAGGCCCGAAGCATCTTAAGATACATGCTTCAGACTCCATTTGTCATTGATCTCTTACACAGGATAGAAAAGGAAGTTGAATCGGAATCGGTAGAGAATCTGCTTCTCCATCTTTGTGAACAAGGAAGTATTGAGCAGGCTGTTGCTATCCTCGATGAAGTCGTATCTGTTTTTTTCCCTGCGGGAAGAAAAACTTCTTACGTTAAATTAGATTCAAATGAATCTGATGCTAAGGATGAATCAAGTCCTTCAGTTTTAAGCAAAATGGATTTCCTCCCGCTTTCAAGTGATGCTGAGAAATCGGGAAGCCTGCAGAAAGTTTGTGGCAGTAGTCCTAGCAAAATTCAGCTGAAAGATTTTGATAACGTCTATTCTCTTCTTTATACTCTTTGTTCGAAGGGAGATGTAGCTGAAGCAAATAGGTTAACAAAGCTACTTATGGAATCTTAAGCTGTTTGCTGCACAATCCATGGATTTTGTCGGCCTTACACATAAGATGTTCACTCCAGTAGAGCCTGCAAGGTAATTTTACCTTTTTCGTTCAGCACAAATGATGATGATTTCCTCTTTAAGGTCACGCCATTGGACACCCAACTTGTTTATATATGTCTGTCTAAAAATTGCACGGTAAATTGTTCCTCCAGAGAACTTCAAATCCATGGATTGTGTTGAAAATAGCTTAAGCTTTGAATTTGAAATTTCATTTCAAGAATCTTTCCATCCATTAATGTCAGGGAGCACTGAGGAGACAACTGAAGAGGGGGAGATAAAACAGGTGGAGGTGGAATAATTAGTGATGAACGCACGCCATATGCTTTGGCAATTGAGGGGTTGAATGTTTGTAAAGCCAAGGGGGCTGGTGGCGCATAATTCTGAAAGCTGACTTGTTGGCGCTGGCTATATGGACTGAGCACGTTTACCACAAGAATGGGGAGTTATTAGGAGGATTATGGCAACAACATAAGGCTGCTGTCTTGAGTTTGAAGATAAAATGCAGTGGAAGTGGAATCAATATCTATAATAGAGAGCAGTAAACGACTTCCCCCTCCAAACAAAATGACAGCGGAACTTCTCTGTGCAAAGTAATCCTGGCCGTAACTGGACTTTTCTGTGCAACTCTCCTAGCCGTCCGTTCCTTATACACATAGAAGCAGATTTCTAGGGCTCCCGTTCTTGCTTCCCGCATCGTCGCTGCCCTTCGTTTCTCCCCAACCGTCGTGCCTCCTCAAACTCCATTACTGAGATCGATGCCTCCACGGTGGGTTTTCTTCATTCTTAATATGTTTGTTTTCGTCATTTTAGTCCCTTTCGTTTTCAATTCCTACACTTAACCTCGGCACAGAATCTTCTTTTCGCCATCAAACTTCTCACGTTTCTACATCCTTTTCGGTTGGCTCACCCCGTTAAACTTCGCCGTCCCGCTACAACTGCCACTCATCCCATTCTGACCCCCATTATGAAGCTCCGCTGATCTTCCGCCGATCTCGCGCGTGTGAGTACTTTTATGTCAAATAAGCAGGTAATATTGATTCTGTTTATTTGGTTGAAGAATTCGATCCAGTTGTTGCAGTGAGACGGAATTACAAAAATTGTAAAGCTTATGTGGATTTTCTTTGTTTCTATTATTGATCTGAATGAGTCTTCATGGCACTGTTATTGCAGGCGTGAACTCTAGGTTTTATCAGTTGGAAACCAAATTCAGGTTATATGATGTTTATAAGTTTTCATTTGTTTGTTTCCTTTCCATTTCTACTGTCAATTGTGATTGATGGTTTCATTTTCTACCGCCTTTTCTTCATTCCCTGATTGCTATTTTTAGAATTAAACTCCCGCATTATGTATTAAAGGTTCCCTGATCTTGGGTTACTGCTCTTTGTGATAGCTTGGAGTCCAATAAGTCGGCTGGCTGCAAGGTCACATATCCAGGGCTCAAAGCTATCGTGTTGTGGATCAACAAACTCAAAGGTTTAAATGGATGAAGAAATTGTTGACAATATATTCTCTGATGGCCATATGCATGAACGGGGTGGCAAGCAGGTTATGTTCAAATAGAGTGGCAATGTTTAAACGTGCAGATAAATATATCATATTTTGTGCATCTAAGTTGTCGAAAATGGTTCTCCTTCCCCGCAAGGCCATCCTCCATGCCTACCAGGATGAATTTGAAGCTAGGACGGGAGTAAGTTTGCTCTTTATTCCTCTTATGTACTAGCTAACCTCATGTGTATTGAAGCCAATTTTCCTTCTTCTATTGTTTTTGTGCTTTCTGTGAGTTACCCAAAGATTTTTGTTTTATAAAGATTTTAGTGGTTTCTATCCTCACCATTCAGAGAAGGTCAAGGGTATGAAACAATGTTGGCAAAGGCATCTTCTTAATTATTTACACCTCATTTTGTTTGTAGTTAGCAACGATGACATTGGTTGGATGGTGAAGTTCCATGTTTTGTGATTACTTTTGTTTATTGCTACTCTTTCTGCGCAAGAGGTGTGTAGAACAAAATTGGCATCTTCTTACTTATTTACCATTATTGGAGGCTTCAACAACTCACAGTAAGGAACACTGCCTTAGGTTAGTATTACGATTTCTCTGTCAATTAGTTAATGCAATTGCACTAACAGTACACTGGGATCCGTTATATGATTATCAACAGAAAATGACGCATAAGGAGGGGTAATAATAGAGGGACAAACTCTTCTGAAGACAATGTTGTGATGTATTTTTCCAATATAGAATGTCCTTCTGACTTGACTCTAGGTCTACAACTGATGGTTTCATGCTTCTGATCTTGATTTGTTTACTTGCAGATACTTGAAATTGACTTAGATCCATATGACGAAACCCAGGAATTACAGGAATATAGTGAATTGTTTGGATCAATGAGGTCGGACAATGGAAGGGCATGACTGATTGCTGTCAGATCTACGGGTATAATTCTTACTAAGCTATGTCAAGGTCAAAATTCTTATTTGCTTACAAAGCGTGGAACTTATATACAAATACGAACTTACATATTATCACCCTGGGCAAGTATGCGTATTGTGCCATTCTTCTTAGTATAAATGTATGTGTGCATCATCTTTGAGTATTTTATTGGTTATAGAAACATAATTATTGGGATTTTCCTTCTATCATCTGACCTTATTAAGGAATGACCAGTACAGATTAGCTCAATGCGAGGTTGTAAGATCTATGTATCAGTTCACCAAAGATCTTCATATATTGTTTATATTATATCCCCACACAAGTTTCTGACCATGCTTTCTACGCATGAAGGTTGCCACCGATGAATTAGTTGATTTGATGAGTGGACACTTCAGGTATGTATGATATGCTACTTCCTATTATTATTCTGTTTCTTTATAATTTTAATGACATGCTACTTCCTATTATTATTGCTGTGAGCTTGCTTGGTTAAGTGAAATGTTGTTTAGTAAATCACAATATTTATTTTCCATGTTACTTCAGTTGATGCTTTCCTCATCGTACCAATATCAACACTTTGACGACTTAAATGTTACCACGTATTTAATGGCTTTTTTTCATTCCAGAGAATGATACTTATAAGTTTTGTTTGTCTTCGAAGGTATGTTCTTCTGACTCTTCTTACCTTCATTTTGAAAAATGGCAGATGGCCAGGGATATAGAATCTGTAGTTGTACAAGCGAGGATCCTATATCTGCTTCCAATCTGATCCTTATCGATGTGCACAAAAGTTGAATGATCCACGTTGAATTACTGTGGCAATTGAATGATACACATTGAATGAAGCCAAGTTGATTTATTTTGTGGTAATTCGATGATACACATTGAATGAATCTACATGTATTAGTGGATCCTTAATGCCTGTGCATATTCTTAGCCAACTATATGTCTTCACTTGCATATGGTTGTGCAGGTTGTTCTTCCGGCTCTTCATTTATTTGTCTTATTAGTATTGTTTTGGATGTTGATTTAGGTCCGTAGTGCCTAAATCTTCTTTATACCATTTATATTTGAACCAGTGGCTACGGACAATATTTTAGTACATCAATATAGAGGAGAGTGGTGATGAGGATGATACCGCTGGGACTGAAGATCCTACTAGTTACTCTGTTGTTACAGGTATTAATATTCCATTTTGTTTATTTCATATAGTCAAAATAAATTGAAGTGTTTAACTCTTTTCATGTTTTTTTGTAGAGTTTCAGAATAAACCATTGAAGTTTCTCAATGAGCTTAGATGAATAAATGGTGAACTCAAGGTTCTCAATGATGATCAATTTTCAATGTTTAGCTTATGTTTTTAAATTTCAACTTTATGCTTACGTGATTAACGTCTTTCTTGTTGTTCATATCTCTTTTGTCAGGAACGAGAAGGGATTAGGGATGATCGGACGAGACAGAGCAGTTTGATTCTGCTTATTTCTGCTAGATGATGGACTTTCGATTTTCGAGTGTGATCTGAACTTTGCTTTACTTTGATTTCATATGAACTATGAACTTTGCTTTTGCTTTGGGATGTTTGGCAGTGGTAGTTTGCCATTAGTGTTTACTTTGCTTTTGATTCTGTTATATATTGGCGGCTGTTGCTCAGTTTGCTGATTGCTCAGTTTGCTCTTGGTCTTGGCGCCTGTTGCTCATTTCTTCTGCTCAGTTTGCTGTGCCAGAAACTAAGGCTTCTGTTGCTCAGTTTGCTATTCCAGCAACTTGCAGTCTTCTGCATTACAATGTGTAATGTAATTATGCCTCTGAACTGGTCGGTTCCGGGTAGTATCGGGACCGCAGACCGGTATCAGTACCGGTGGCAACATGGTACTGGTACCAGTCCAAGAATAGTTTGTACTGGCAGAACCGGTACCGGCAGGACCGGTACCGGTTGGTCCCGGGACCGGATGGTCCCGGTCTCGGTACCGGTCCATACAACCAGTACCATCACCAGGCCGGTACTGGTACCGGTCCGGCCCACCCCTACATAGACCAGAAGATGGAGCGATGGGATTGGTAAGCACATACATTAAATATAAATATAAAACATATAAAAAAATATCTATATATAAAAAGTTCTATTTTAAAAATTATAATTTGGGACAATATTGAAAACAATAAACAAGAATATTTGTCTCCTATCCTAATCAAAGAGTAATGCTATATTTAGAAAATAAAAGGTTAGAAATTTTTTGTATGGATTTGAAGTTTTACCAAAATTTGTGAGGTCAAATATTTTATATGCTTATGTGATTGTATTTTAAAAATTTTGAAATTTGTCATTCAAAATTACTTAGTTTTCACAGTTTACATATTTTTTTTGTAATATTAAACTAGCAATTTTTAAACTGAAATTCAAAAGATAAATAAACTAGTAAATTGAAAAAATGAAAATCTCAACCAGACTTCTATTAGAATGTGGGTCATTTTTGTTAGGGAGCTAAATTGGAGAAATATTTTCGCTCCTCCTCAGTATGTGAGAATTTTTAAACTCCCGACTAATATAGGAGACATGCACCCAGTGGAAAGTGCGTATGGATTAGGTCTGAGCAAACATTTTTGCTAGGTTTTGAACTCGAGATCTCTAAGTCAGAAGTTCAGTTAATTGCCACTAGACCAAGTTGCCTTGGTTTTAGAACATGAGTGATTGATTTGGGAGTTTTTTCTTGTGCCATACACTATATTCCGAGGGGAAGTGATTCAGTTCCGAAAATCCGATGGTAAAGATCAATTCACTTTTGAAAATTTGAGCATGCCATTTTTTTATGGCGGTGCGTTTTTTTGTATGCCGGATCGGGCTGCGTTTATAACCCAAGCATTAAATAGGGGTGGGCAAATGGTCTTCGGACCTCGTAATTGTCTCGAGGCCCGGCAGGCCCGAATCCCGAAATAAAAAAGGAGTTTGGGACGGGTTCGGGGCCTAAAAATTGGTCCCGAACTTAGTTCGGGACGGGATCGGACATGTCCCATTTCAAACAGGACATGTCCGAAGCCCGAACTAAAAAAAATAAAATATAAAAAAATAGGTAGAAATATAAAGGAAATCTAAAATCTCTTTCTAACCTACCTTTTCATCCAACCATCAAAGGGGAGGGTAAGTAAGGATCTATGTAGCACGGACACGGACACGCGACACGCGACACGACACGACACGATACGACACGATACGACAATTGTCAAAAAATTAGGACACGGCACGTTGGGGACACGTGTAAAATATATAATTTAATATATTTATTATATAAATAATAAAATACTCATAAACCTAAAAAAACAAGCATTCCATGGAATCATCATCAAAAAATATTACAATTCTCATCAACAATTCAATATCAATGTTCAAATATCACAAGACTTCTACATCTTCATTATCACCACCATTTCCTTCTTCTCCATCATCGGTAAATAGAATCGCCTCCATT
>JAOYMZ010000084.1:0-10332 GCA_025802335.1 Pinguicula primuliflora | reverse complement strand
TGAATTGCATATGTTCAAGTTTTGGTGATATTCCGACGACGTTATCACCGTTTAACGGAGAGTTATAAATCTCCTTGGGTTAAGTTGTCCTAAATAGGGTTTTAAAAATTTCCTGCGACGAAGTCGCTGGAAACCGGACCAAAGGATAGGGATTTTCATCTACAATGTATAAGCTTTCCAATGGTACGACCAATTTCGAAAACGGATGGTGCTACGAAAAGTTGAGTACAAACTGAGCACGCAAAGACTGTGAATACGAAGGTTACCCTATATATATATATATATATATGTAGAATAAACAGTTGTTATTATGATTTTATTTTCTTTTGGATTAACTTGTATTAGTATTTTTGAAATTTTCAAATACTATTATTTTACCATAATAGACTCAATTAAAGGCAATTATATTCATGTTAATATATGATTATATAGTTAAATTAGAACCGTGAAATTAAAAAATAAAGGTATTCATGTAATCACATAGATTCCATCACCAAAAAAATCATTATATTTTTTTCATAGGGTTAAGTAGTCCTATATAGGTTTTTAGAATTTTCCAGCAACGAATCATAAAAATTTTCGATATCATACTTACAAACTTTCCATCAATGTGACCAATTTCGACAATGTGTAGTGTTAGGTCACCTAATTAAAAGTTGAGTATGTAATTGAGTATATAAAGGCGAGAATAGGATCCTTATTATTACCCATAAGGGTGGGTAGATTCAACCACTCAGATCAATTAAGTTGTAATAAATGGTGGTATTTTGATATGCACAACGCGTGCATTATTTTTGCGTGCAACTGCTCATTTTTTAAATTAATCGCACCATTTGAATCTTGCAAGTAGTCCTTAATAGGTTTGTAGCCGTCGCCGTGCCGGAATATTAGTCTTTTCAAATGAGCACCCCCAGTTTCCATTTCCTGCATCCGCCCCTGGCGGAGAGCGACCTCCCAGTGCATAAGCGTTGCCTAGGCGACTGCCTTCTCGAATGGTGCTGAAACATCACAAAACCGCATTGGCATAATCTCATATCTTTGTTGTAAAATCTTATTGACTGACCACTTTAGATAAGTATTTCGAAAAGTTTCATTTGATCTTTTGATATGATTAAAGATAGATCATATTTTATCAGGTGTGATCTCCGAAATAATAGTATTTGGAAGAATAGAAAATTGATTTCAGGACTAGACACCATAGAATGAGAAAATTAAAAAATAAACTTACTAAAGTTTATATCTACGTGGAGTTTGATTCTCTATTAGCTCAGGTGATGAGCATACACACTTCACATATGTGAGATTTAGGGATAGATACACGTGAGAAGCAATTCACATATCATATAGAGATGATGGGCTAATGGTATCGATAGTGACATTTGCAATCAAAAATCATGAATTCTAAACCTCTTAACGACACGAGCATGTTACATCTGTCTTGGCAAGTGTGGTTTAACTCCCTATCATGGTTTGCAGGCTATTACGGTATGATGTTAGGTTTATATATCATAGTAGGGTTGAATTATAAAAATAAAAAACAAAGTAGAGAATTGGAGTTCAAAATTCCTATCTAAGGGAGGAAAGCTCATACTTTTAAAATCTGTATTCTTGAGCATCCCTATCTACCAAACTGCTACTATAATGCCTCCCAAATCAATCATAAAAACAATAGAAGGCATATTCTCCAACATTTTCTGGGGAAAAGAGGAAGGAAATAATAAGACACACTAGAAATCATGGAAAACTATATGTCTACCAAAAGATGAGGGCGACTTGGGATTAAGAAAAATGCAAGACATATGTTTAGCCCTTAGTATGAAATTATGGTGATTATTTAGACAAAGACCATCTCTGTGGTCACAATTTATGAACTTTAAATATTGTCTAGATCATCCACCTGCCATAGCCTCTGCCTCACCAAAAAGCTCACATGGAAAAGACTAACTCAAATAAGAGATATAATGATACAAAACTCAAAATGGCAAGTAGGAGAAGGAGAAATAAGCTTCTGATTTGATAAATGACTAAATAATGACTGCCGAGGTGCAATTAACACAATCAGCCTCCCCGATCTGTTGGTTAAACACATTATATATGGACAGCAATGGCACACACAGAGCTTATCCCACCTGCTGCCTAACAGTACAGTTCTAAAAATCTTGCAAACCTCAATACAACCAGGTAAAGTTACACCACTGTGGACACCAGATCCAGCAGGTAAATTCTCCACAAGCTCTGCTTGGAACACCATCAGACAAGGAGGTACTCCAACTGAATTATTTAAAAGTCTTTGGCATACAAAAATTCCCATCAAAATCAATATTCATGCATGGAGAATATTACACAATGCATTGCCTGTAGATAGTAATCTCCAAACTAAAGGAATTACACTAGCTTCAAAATGTTTCTGTTGCATACATTCTGCACAAATAGAAACTGTGGAACATCTTTTCTCTGAAGGAGAAATTGCACATGTTATGTGGTCTTGGTTGGCAACCATTTGTGGTATAGCTCATATAACAGGTACCATCTCTGAGAAAATGCAGCTTTGTCTAACGCAACCAGGAAGTACAAACTTCAAGCTCATTATACGCACTACAATACTGGTCCTGTGCTAGCAAATATGGAAGAATAGATGCTCCCATAGTTTAGAATCTAACCCTATGCAGGTACACATAGTAAAGTAGCAAACTATTTGGCAAACGCAGGAGATTTTAGAGATAGCATTGGCTCACTCCTCCCTAGGCACGGCTGAAAGAAATAGCTTACTACATGGGGGATTTCAACTCCAAAGTAATGCTCCAGCAATCCAAAGATGACCCAAGACAGTACAAAGACTGCATCCAGATTGCCATATCCGCACACGCAGAAAGAAGCTGATGCCAAGCGAAAACAAGAGCTCCTAGATTTGATCCTAAGGCACCCCTTCAGTCATCTACACATGACAAAAAGGAGCAGGTATCAATTCCATTGTGTATTATATCTTCTTGCAGGTAAAGAGCAACTAGGGCTGCCCTCCAAGTCCACATAACAGCATCTACAAACAATTTTTTTACAAACTCTAGCTTTAATTATTTGGATTGTAAATGTTGTACTTAAATTTGGTTTTATCTACACAAACGTTAGGATACCGATGTATGAACATTACAACTTATTAATAGCTATTCTATCATTAATGCGTAATTCCGCCCGAAATCAAAGGACGGGTTTTGTCTAAAAAAAATTGTGGGGTTGCATAAGTTATCCAAAAAAATCACCCATCACAAAATGTCTATATGATGAATAATATATTGTAATTTGTAAATAGAGGTTCATTGTTTATGCTCAAGCCTTCTGTGCTCAACCTCTACTCAATTCTTATGCATATATATAGGATGCCAAAAACTCTATGTACTAGCATCGTGCAGGTGATTTTATCACTGGGAATGACTAAAATCCAATAAATGACTGTTTAACCTCAAGTGAAAATATTCATATTCTTCATTACATTAGTCAATAAGAGTGAAGGTTAATAGAATAAAGACGCGAGATTTTTACGTAATCCGGGTGAATTCCTACTCCACGGGAGGATTTTTAATTCTTTTTTTTCCTTCTGTTCGTTCCTTTTTTCTTGTTTTTCATATGAGTGTACAGATTACAATACATGGACAGGAAATAAAACTGTTATGGTATGTCTCGGGATTCTAGTACATCAAATCCTGAGAGATCTGGAATCACAAATCTCTCCTTTCCTTATATGCAGATTCTTTCCAACACTCCTCCTCAAGTTGGATGTTGGATTGTCCAACACCCAACTTGTTCATGATCTCATGAAATGAACGTCCTGCAACTGCTTTCGTCAGAATGTCTGCCAACTGGTCCTCAGACCGTACATATGGAAGTGTGATCACTCCACCTTCTAACTTCTCCTTATAAAATGTCTGTTGACTTCCAAATGCTTCGTCCTGTCATGTTGTACAAAATTTTAAGAAATTTGAACCGCAGCTCTATTCTCACATCTTAAGTGACATGGTTTGTCAGGCGGAAAGCCTAGTTCGGTCATCAGTTTCCTCAACCACAAGATTTCTGCAACACCTCTTGCTATACCTCGGAACTCAGCCTCAGCACTCGATAAAGCCACCACCTTTTGCTTCTTGCTTTACCACGTAAACAGGTTTCCACCAATAAACGTGAAATGTCCAGACGTGGATTTAAGATCCATAGGATTTTCAGCCCAGTCAGCATCTGTGTAGGCCTCCATGGTCAAATGTCTATTTTTCCTAAATAGTACACCCGTGTCTGTAGTGCCTTCCAGATATCGAACAATCCTGAGTGCTGCCTCCCAGTGATCCTTCTGAGGTTGGTGCATGAATTGACTCACAATGCCAACAGCATATGCAATATCCGGTGTAATGTGTGACAGATAGATCAGCTTTCCCACTAAGTCTTGGTACTTTCTCTGTTCGACGAGTTCAACTTTTTCAACAATTCTGAGGTCATGGTTGGGTAACATGGGTGGATCAACTATCTTGCATTCCACAAGACCTGTTTCAGCCAACAAGTCCAAAATATACTTCCATTGGCAAATATAGATTCCTCCTTTAGATCGCAGTACCTCAATCTCGAAAAAGTATTTTAAAGCTCCAAGGTCCTTCATCTCGAATTCCCTAAACAGACTCTCCTTCAGTGCTGCTATCTTCTCCATATCATCTCCGATTATTAACATATCATCAACATATATAATGAGACAGGTGATCCCTTGAGGCCGATTTTTCAAGAATAAAGTGTGGTCTGAATTGTTCTGACGGTATCCATACCGCTTCATTGCCATGGTGAAATGCACAAACCATACCCGTGGGGATTATTTTAGTCTATACAAGGCCTTCCGTAGCGTGCACCCTTCATTGGTCTTAAACTGATGAGAGAAGCCCGGTGGGCTTTTCATATATACCTCCTCTTCCAGATCTCCATGCAGGATTTTATTTTTCACATCGAACTGATATAGTGGCCAATCCCTATTAGCTGCAATAGAGAACAAAACACAAATAGTATCTATTTTAGCCACAAGAGAAAAAGTCTCGGAGTAGTCAATCCTATAGGTCTGGGTGTATTCTTTGGCCGCCAGTCTTGCCTTGATCCTCTCAATTGTGCCATCAGCTCTTCTTTTAATTGTATAGATCCATCTGCACCCAACTGGACGCTTCCCTTCAGGTAGTCTACATTTTTCCAATGTATTGTTTTTCTCCAACGCCTCCATCTCAACCTCCATCGCTTTCTGTCACTCAGGGATACTCAAAGCTTCCTCTACACTTTTAGGGATCTCCTCCTGATATAAGGCCATGGTGAATGCCTTAGAAAATGATGACACTCGTCCCCTGAACAGATTTGCCACAGGATATCTCTTAGAGCCAGGAACATGATCAGCAACATATCTCCGAGGTGCTACTCTCCTGGTAAATCTCTCCGGGAGACACGAGTAGGCTGAATACCTGCAGTCTCAAGAGATACACATTCCTCAAGTATAGTCTTAGTAGGCTCAGTAGATGTACTTACCTGGATATCCGGAGAAGGTGGAGTCGATGATACCTCAGGGCCTCCAGACTGTACTATGCGGAGCGGCGATGAGGCTATGGACAGGGTATGTGGCAGCTCAGTAGGTGGCTCTTTATGAGGCTCGAGTATGATGGATGGTAAGCTTATCCAGTCTAGTGGGTCATTCTGAGTCTCCCCCTAACCACTAGATGTAGAAATCTAGCAGAAATAGAACTAACTTTCGACAAAGTCACAATGGATGGTAGTGAACAATCTCCTGGATACTAAGTCATAACACTGATAACCCTTCTGATGTATGCCATAGCCAACAAATACACACTTCAGAGAGCAAGGTCCAAACTTAGTACGATTCTCCTTTGGAATGTGAACAAAGACAGAGCATCGAACACCCGGGGTGCCAGAGTGAGGTATGGAGGAACCCGTGTATGAGATGACAGAGCCTGAAGAGGAGTGGCAAGATTTAATATCTTGGTAGGTAGGCGATTTGTCAGGTAGGCCGCCGTTGCCACAACCTCAGTTCAAAATAGATAAGGCACTCCAGATTCCACCATCATTGCTCGAGTGATTTCAAGTAGAAAGCGATTCTTTCTTTCAGCTACACCATTCTGTTCAGGGCTGTAAGGACAGGTCGTCTGATGAATCAACCCTTTGTCAGAGAAAAAATTAGACATCTGAGAGTTTACGAACTCCCCTCCATTATCTGTGCGAAGAATTTTAATAGGTACCTCAAACTGAGTGTTAATCATGCAGTAGAATTCAATGAATTTTGCAACAATCTCAAATTTATTTTTAAAAAAATAGATCCAAGTCATGCGGGTGCAGTCATCAATAAAAATAACAAAATATCGCAATCCGCTACCCCAAACAATTGGGGTAGACCCCAAACATCATAATAGATAATAGAAAATGGTTTATCAATACGAGATAAGCTAGGAACAAACGATGCTCTGTGAGCTTTAGCCCAAAGGCAAGAGTCACATGAAATAGGAAAACCAGATAAATGAGGAAAAAGTTTCTTGAGGTAGTTATTGGAGGGATGACCTACGCGTTGGTGCCACAACCAACTTTTCTGAGATGCATTGCTACGAACGGACAGGAATTTGGATGCAGAGACAACTTCATCAACATAGTATAGTCTAGCCCGTTCAGTACCACGTCCAAGGATCTCCTTCGTCCAAATACCCTGTAATATACAAAAAGTAGGATACATTAGTACGGCACAGTTGAGCTCTCGTGTTACATGACTAATGGAAAGTAATTTATGAGACAATGTTGGCAAATATAAGCCATTTGATAATTTGAGACTCGGGGTGATCTCAATTATCCCTGCACCCTCAACAGTTAGCAGCTCTCTGTTAGTCGTTTGAATGCTTCGTTTCTGGTGATCTTGTGGCTCGCAAAGGTCATTAATATCATACATCACTGTATCAGTAGCTCCGCAATCAAAAATCCACCTGTTATTTTTCTCCCTCATACAAGCAACACATGAATTTAAATTACCAAATTACCATGAATTTTCATCGTCTCCGAAACAACCAACTGGAAAGAATTTTACATCATTAAATGAGGAGGGGCAAGGAGATAATTTCTCCCCCTTGCCTTTATACCTGCCGACGGGGGGTGAGATACACCCTGGGGGTGAGGTACACTTTGGGTTCGCGAACCTTCTCTTCCAATCTGTATCGCGTTCGTCCCTTCTCTTCCTTGTCGATGCTTCATTCCCGAGCCTATTTCCCGTCGATTCGCAGAGGAACAATCACCATTTTTGCAGGATATCGCACACTTAGGTGAGGGCTGTCGCCTCCTGACTCCCAGCACTGCAAACCCACACTCATCATCATCCTTCTGGTCGACCCCTTCGTCGATAGCCACCATCCCGTAGTTCTTTCCGTCATATCGTCGATTGGCAGGGTGATTTGTCAGATATCCCACCCGACGCTAACATTCTCTTCTCAAATGCCCTATTTTGATGCAGTAGTTACATTTTGGCTGGGAGGATAAAGCGGTGGCCGTATTGGCCCCTCATGACCGGCAATTGCCATAAAAACGGCCTGCTTCTGGGCGGCAAACTGGTTGCGGGCGGTTCTGATGTGTCGGGTCGGTGTATCCGGGTTGTGTCTGGGTTTTCGGATTGGTCTGAGCGGATCGGACCTAGGTTAACGGGCTAGATGATACCCAACTCGATCCACCGAAATGGGCCCCGCCAATTTCAGAATTTGGGAAATAATTTGGGCCTTCAAATGATGATTGGGTTGTGTCCTGGGCCGAGAGGCCGGAGCCCAGAACTATATTCTGATGACCATTGGAAGTCGCCGTCGGATTCAGGATTTCCCGGCGCGCGGCTTCGAAATGCAATTTTGCGTAGGCTTCATCCACCCCTGGTAATGGTTTCTCTTTCAGAATCTCTCGGATTATGGGATCAAATTCCTTACTAAGCCCAGACAGGAATGTGAACAGTCGATCCTCCGACTGCAACTCATTGTATCGCAAAATATCCTCTTCGAATTTCATAGGGTTAGGTCTCCTTCTATCGATCTCCATCCACAGGCCATTGGATTTACTGTAATACTCCTCGATACTTGTTTGATTCTGTGTCAATCGGCCAGCCATAATCTTCAAATCGAAGATTTGTAGACTGTCCTCCCCTGTTTTGAACGTCTTGGCCAGTGTGCGCCAAAGACTCTTTGATGTCGGAATATGAATGTACTCCCGCACAATACTCCGATCAATGTTGTTGGTCAACCGCGAAAACACTTGCAGATCTTTCTTCCTCCAAGACTTGTATGTTGGGTTTGTTACTACTGGTGGTTTATCTATCAGAAACTCGTATCTATCTCTTCCCCCGATCGCTACTTTCATAAGCCTTGCCCACAAGACATAATTGTTATTGTCTAACTTGATTTCAATCCGCACATCGGACTGATTCCCATTGGAAGATGATGGTCTCGATTGTTGTTGCTCCATGATTGTTGCTAATTAATGTGATAACGCTTTGGTGTCGGTGAACGTCGTCGCGTCGCCCATCGGGCGATTTTTCTGCCGCAGGGATTAATTGGTAGATGACGAATGCAGTAGGGGTGAAATCCCCAGCTCCGATACCATAATAGAATAAAGACACGAGATTTTTACATGGTTCGGGTGAATCCCTACTCCACGTATGGATTTCGTTCCTTTTTTTTTGTTTTTCATATGAGTGTACAGGTTACAATATATAGACAGGAAATAAAACTGTTATGATATGTCCCGGGATTCTGGTACATCAAATCCTGAGAAATATGGATTCTTTCCAATAAAGGTTAATTTCAATTTATAGTTCATCTTTTATTACACCATATACTCTACAATCTCAAGCTGCAATTTTAAATGAATAAAGATATTTGGCCCCCATACTGTGTCCAGCGTTTGCTGGACAGAGCATGGGGTGCCTTTTGTGTATTTTAATTAATAGTTTTATAATGTTTTTAAATTTAATATTAAATAAATTTAACACTAAAAAAATATTTATAATATTTTTAGAGCATGAGTTTATAAAGTTTGGCATTTATATATTTTTGGGTTCATAACATTTAATTTTTTGGGTTTATAGGATAGAGTTTTAGATTTTTTCGCCAGTGAAACCGCCGTAATGTTAATTTTAAAAATATTAATATAGTAATATTTTTAGAGTTTCGGGTTTATAAAGTGTAGAATTTATAATATTTAGCCATTTGGGTTTATAGGATAGGGTTTTAGATTTTCGGCGGCAAAGCCGCCGTAATATTAACCTTGTAAATTTTTTATTTTAGTATTTATAAAGTTTAGAATTTATAGCATTTAGTTATTTGGATTTATAGGATAGGGTTTGTGTAATAGACAAGGTTTGGAGAAGAAGGCTATATCTCTTAATTATCAACAAATATGATTGTGTTCTTTATATATACAAGTGTGCTGCTTTATTAAATGATAGGTGTGCTGTTGCTGCAATTTAATGGCCTTGTTTGCTGGGATCTTGTGGTGGACTCCTTGGATCTTGTAGTGATCTCCTTGGATTTCCTTTTGTGTGACATTATTGACTAACTTGTGTGATACTGTTGACTTAACAGGCTTAACACCTCCCCTCAGGTTCATGGGGAGTGTACGAACCATTAGCTTGTCTCGGAGAACCACAAACCGAGAGGTCCCAAGTCTTTTGGTGAAGATATCTGCAACTTGGTCATGAGAAGGGATATACTTGAGCTGGACATCCTTATTCTACACTTTTTCGCGAATGAAGTGATAGTCGACCTCTATATGCTTGGTACGAGCATGAAAGACAGAGACATGGCCCCCATGTTGTCACATCATATAACCGGTGTATAAGGCAGACGTATGTGTAGAGCATTGAGCAGCATGCGAGTCCAATACAAATCCGCTGTAGTGTGAGCAAGAGATCGATACTCGGCCTCAGTACTCGATCGTGCCATCACACTCTACTTCTTTGCTGTCCAAGAGATTAAATTCAAACCCAGAAACACACCAAAGCCAGAGGTAGATTTGCGATCTTGTCTATCCGCTGCCCAATCGGCATCACAAAATATTAATCTTCAGAAAATATAAATAATACCATTTTTTTGCCGTCGTAATATTAATCTAGTAAAATTTTAAATTTTAGTGTTTATAAAGTTTAAAATTTATATCATTTAGCCTTTTGGGTTTATAGGATACAATTTTAGTTTTTTGGCAGCGAAGCCGTCGTAATATTAATTTTCAAAAAACATAAATAATATTATTTTGTAATATTTATGGGTTATATAAAAGAGTTAAACTAATATTATTAAAATG
>JAOYMZ010000083.1:0-10332 GCA_025802335.1 Pinguicula primuliflora | reverse complement strand
CCAAACACTGCAAAAACAGCTTATGCTGTGGAAAAGGCAAAAGGAGCTGTGGAAAAGCTGTCTAAAACACTGCCTTAGAGCCTAAGATAAAACGAGAAAAGTTGGACTTCATAGTGAAAAAGCTACATTTTGCAAATGACATGACTAACTGTGCAGGAACCATTTGGATCTTATGGAAACACTCTCTTCACTATTCCATATTCATAGATTCTCCACAACTTCTTGTCTTGCAAACTAGATACAGAGCAAGTACAGAGGTCTGCTATATTGGGGGAATTTACGCCAGCTGCAAAAGAAGGGAGAGACAAGATTTATGGCAGATTATGAGACAAGTATGTAATGCGGTATCTGAACTGCTGCTGCTAGGAGGGGACTTCAATGTGGTTGGCTTAGCTGAGGGAAAAAAAGGGCGGATGGCCTATCAACTTACAAGTAGCCTCAGAATTTATAGAAGCTATACAAGATTGTTGCCTCACTGACGCGGGATTTTCTGGTAACTGCTTTACCTGGAGCAACAATAGACGCAGACCTTCAAGAGTTCTCAAAAGATTGGATAGAGTTCTAATCTCAGAAAGCTGGCTAATAGAGGCGCAAGGATAAATATCACTCATCTAGCCAGAGTATGCTCAGATCACGCTCCTCTTCTGATTAGAATGCAGCCTAGAGCACCACGAATTCCAGGCAGATTTCATTTTCACAGATTTTGGCTATCACATCTAGATTTCAGCAGACTGGTAAAGGAGAGTTAGTCCAAGCCAGTGCAGCAAAACAATCCCATTCAACTATTCTACGGTAAGCTCAGGTTGTTAAGAAAGGATCTCATGGAGTGGAACAAAAATACCTATGGTAATATTTTTGAGAATATAAGGAAAACTAAAGAATGGATTGCTGAGTTGGAAGTGCAAAGTGATCACACTAGAGAAGAAGAGGATCTTCAACAGCTTCTAGTGGCCCAAGAACAACTGAAAGAACACCTTCTCGCAAAAGAGATCTATTGGAAGGAAAAATCAAGAGTCAAATGGCTGAAGGAAGGTGATATAAATATAGCCTATTTTCATAAACTGGTGCAAACCAGACAGCAAAGGTCGAAGAACCTAACTTTACCAGCAGGAAATGGACAGCATGTTCCTGAGAAAGACATCCCCAAAACGCTGGTGGAGCATTTCTTATCTCAACTTACTTCAGAGGATGCAACTGACTCCTTGAGGCTTCTGAATTCGGTACCAAAGCTACTTTCAGAGCAGATGAACATAGCACTTATAGAATGGCCGGATAAAGAGGAAGTGAAAAAGGCAGTTAATGATTTGAATGATGAAAGTGCCCCAGGACCACTCGGTCTTGGAAATTCTTTTCGGAAAAAGTTAACACAGTGTTTCCTACTCGGTATTGGATCACTCAACCGATGCCAGCTTTAGAGGAGTGCTGAGATACAGCTCCATCAGTCTGCAAGGAATAGGTTACTTCCCGTGTTTCCTTCAAACTGAGTTCCTCATGTTGAGGTCTCACTGTGTTATGTGGTCTGACTGCGTTTAGTTAGTCCCCCAGAGCATATTTGTGCTTGGTTGATACCTTTTCCAGGTGGATTTAGAACACTCTGTGGGTTTTAAGAACCACTGCATTGTTTCTGGCTATAAGACTAGAGAATTCTGTTTTGGTGCCTTGGAAGATTTCTGCATTTCTGGTTGTCCAAATGCTCTAGCACGTCTGTGCGAACCACACCTCCCATGGTATATTGCCCTGCAAGGAAGCGTGTGTCAGATTGTTAATTAGTCAAGTTTGAATGTTTACCTGAGCCCAGAAATCCTGTGGTAAGTCAGTGGCAAGCTTCCTCCACACCATTTTGCTACGGTAACAGTCCCTTAGGACGTGCAGTATGGACTCTTCCTGTTTGCATAGGTGACATTATGGATTATCCGTCAGCTTTCTCC
Source organism: Pinguicula primuliflora (assembly GCA_025802335.1). Taxonomy (NCBI): domain Eukaryota; kingdom Viridiplantae; phylum Streptophyta; class Magnoliopsida; order Lamiales; family Lentibulariaceae; genus Pinguicula; species Pinguicula primuliflora. Next base: position 8,404 of record JAOYMZ010000083.1, on the reverse strand, counting down.
GTCTTCTTTCCTGGCTTGCCCACAATGCATTTCTCATGATCTTCCACATAAACATTCTAATTTTTACAGGCACTGGGATTCTCCAGGTTTTCTGCCAAGATTTTTGCTCTTGGTTCCCAAGATGGGGTGCATTTTTCTCATGTGCAGAAGCTGTTGTGAAGTTCCCCTTTGCAGAGCAGTTCCATATTCGTATGTCCGAGCCCGCTGCTTCATTTGGGGGGGCTGGGCTGGGCTTGGATTTCATTCACCAATTCCTGTGGAAGGTGTGTGGAGATTCTTGACAGATCCCATTCCCCTGCATTATCAATAAACGAGTTGGTTAATGCATTGGTCTCCACATTAATGTTGGAGGGGATTGTATGGTTTAGAAGGATTTTTCCTGATGGTAGTCATCTGTCTGTCCAGAAAGCGCATGTGTCGCCATCTCCCAACTTCCAGGAAAGCCCTGAGCAGAAGAAGCTCCATATGTGTTGTAGCTTTTTGCATAGTGATGAACCAGCTTTGACAGGGAGGTGTCTGGATAAATTTACATCCTGAAGGTTGTATTTTGCAAGGAATATTTGCCTCTAGAGTTTGGGCTTGGGGGAGATGAGATCCCAAGCCAGCTTCAAGATCAGAGCCACATTATGATCTTTCATTTTTCGAATACCAAGTCCTCCATTTTCCCTTGGTTGACAGATTGCTGACCATGCTATCATATGAGCTTTCTTTTTTCCCATAGATTCCCCCCCAAAGAAACGCCCGTATAATCTTGTCCATTTCACCCGTGGTTGATCTGGGCAAGAGTGTAGACTGCATGATGTAGGTTGGTAAGCTTCCAAACACTGTTTTGCAAAGAGTAGTTCTTCCCGCCATTGAGATTTTCCTTGAATTCCATGAGGCAGCTTTCTTCTTGATTTTATGGATCAGTTCAATAAAATGTGCCTTCTTTGGGCGGCCTTTATGAAGTTTGGTACCCAAATACTTACCAAACGAGAGTGTCTGGTCTATATGCAGGATAGAGCAAATTGCTTGTTGGTCAGATAGAGGGCAACTTTCAGACAATATAGTACTAGACTTCTCCTTATTTATTTGTAGACTGGAATGGCCGCAAAGATTGACAGTTTCCCGAATGATCCTGGCTTGATATGGAAATACCTTACAAAATAGGACAAGATCATCTGCAAACATGATATGGGATAGCTGAAACTTCTGTGTGCCAAAAACCAGAGGTTTCCACCTTGATTGAGTCACCAGAGAATTAATAAGGTGGGGCAGACGCTCCATACAAAGTACGAAGAGATATGGTGAGATGGGATCACGCTGGCATGCTCTTCTTGATGGTTTGAAGCTTTCCCCTCGATCCCCATTCCAAATTACTTGAAGGCTGCAACTATCTAGAGAGTTGAGTATTAGACTGACCATCTTGTGTGGGAGGCCTGAGATTCCGAGAGTTTCTTTAACAAAAGTCCACTGAATCGTATCAAAAGCCTTGGATAAGTCTACTTTTATTGTCATCCATCTCTGTTTTGACTTTGGCTTCTGAATAACATGTATTACTTTATGAACGGCTGCTATATTCTCCACAATGTGTCTCCCTTTAATGTAACTGGTTTGTGTCCCGCTAGTCAACTCTGGCATGATCATGCTCAGTCTGTTTCTAATGACCTTCGTGATTATCTTTATTCCAACATTCAGCAGTGTGATACGTCTGAAATGAGCCGTTTGAGATGGCAGTTTGACTTTTGGTGTCAGCACAATTACTCCTTTATTGAGTGAGGGGTCTATCTATTCCGAATTGAATGCCTCAAGAACCATGTTGCATACCGAGTTTGCCACTACATCCCAGTTATGTTGAATGAATTGCAAGTTCAGCCCATCTGTTCCTGAAGCCTTATCTGTCTCCATGTCAAAAGTTGCTTTCCTGATCTCATCCCTTGTTACCTGCTGATCCAGAACCCTTTTAGAAGAGCTGGACAAGTTTGGGAAGGAGTTTATCACTGGGAAAGAGGTAGGAGGTTGAATGGTTGTCTCCTGGTACAGATTAGAGTAATAGCTCGCCATTTCATGTGTGATTTGGGATGCATCCGAGGTCCATTCCCCGTTCATAAGTTGAAGTTTCTGGACTACCTTCCTGCTCCTTTTCATCCGGTGGGTGTTATGAAAAGCCTTTGTGTTTCGATCCCCATTTATCATCTAGGAAGCTCTTCTGTTCTGGTTTTTGAGTTCGAACTCCTACGAGAGAACCCCTTCCAGCTGAGTACAGAGCTTATATTCCAGTTTCATAAGTCCATGGTGTCTTCTCTACCTCTGCAAACTCCGGATTCCCTCAATTCTGCCAAGTATTCTTCGTTTCCTTTTGTTTAGATCCCCAAATATATGTTTCCACTCCTCGATCTGATCTAATAGGTTAGTTAACAAGTACTTATATGGACTGTCTGAACTCCATACTCCTTGTATCCATTCCTTCCATTTCGGGTGCAGTTCCCAGTATGTGAGGTATCTCATATTGTGGGGTTTTACTGACGGCCCTTGTGATCTGGATAGAGTTACCACTAAAGCACAATGGTCTGAGGATATACGCATTGTATGGCACACAGAGATCCTTTGGAAATAAGAGATAGCTGACTGGCTGTATAGTACTCTATCAAGCCTTTCGAAGCAGATTTCCCTTTTTCATGTGTATTTAGAACCTTTGAAACCAGCGTCTAGCAAATTGCAAGCATAGATTAGATCCCGGAAGTAGTGACATCCATTTGATGGCTTACCTCCAACTTTTTTTCCAGGCTCCAGGATGGAGTTAAAGTCACCTTACAGAATCCATGGCTGGGTTATGTTATCTGCTAATCTGTGTAAATTTGGCCATAAGCTCCGTCGGGTTGAGGCTTGGGGGCTGCCATAGATAGTTGTACAGATAAAAGGCACATCTCCCGGGAGTGTAATATAGGTGTGCGAAAATTGCCAGTTGTTTTCGAGGATTTGTACTTGTGTTCCTTCATTCCACAAAATCCATATGCCACCTACAAAACCTGAGACTTCAATACGGTGTGAGTAGGAAAAACTAGTCATCCGAACCGTTCTAGCAGCTTCATTACCACTTATCTTGGGTTCTAGTATCATGGCAACCTCAATTTTATACAGATATTTAAAATATTCTAGAGTAGCTAATATTTTTTATTTTGGCCATACCTTGGCAATTCGAGCTCAAAATTCGTATCGACATCTAAACTATTGACGATAAGAGAGTGACAGAAGACTGATTATTGGTTACCTGCCGGAGTAGAATGAGAATCCTGCCTATCTATAAGATCATGGGCACCTGAGTATTCTGGCTGCATTTCACCCGTGAAATCATGGGCACCTGAGTACTCGAATTGCGTTCCTTCAATGAGATCCATTTCTAAGTCACTGTTTAGGGGTGATTTGAATTATATTCTTCCTTTTTTGCCCACGTAGAATCCTATAACCTTCGGGGGTCTCGGATCCACTTCCCCATTATATGATGAGTGAGGTGGGGGGTCCTCTTTTGCTTTTAGGATGTTGGGGTGGGGAATACTTATGGCAGAGTAGTCCTCCCTGGGTTTTCCTACTGTTTTCATCTGTTCGGACAAAGTATCCGGGGCTGTGACCTTCTCTTGTGGTATGCGTTCAGTAGCTTTGCCAGTTAGTGTGTTTGCTGTAGGGATCTCTACTTCCTGAATAACATCCACTGTTTTCCCTGTATACTGGCGCTTGTTGGAGTTTCCTTTAGTACAATCCTTAGCATTTTTCCCTGTTGTGCGCCTATATTTTGATTAGCACCTGCAAGGTTTGGAAAGTTAGTGTCATCTTTTGGAGCAACAAAGTTAAATGAATGGGGAGACGAGTGAATATTTGAAGCTTCTGGGGTATCCTCCGATAGTGCAGTCGACCAGGAAGAAGTGGTAATATTCACAAGAGGATTCACTGCCTTCATTCCAGTCCCCTGGCTTTTAGTACCATTACTGATGTTTTTGCCATTGACATGGAAGCTCAAGTTTGGGGGGTTCTGTGTACGCTTTCCTTTTTTCTCAGCTATCAACTAAGGTCCAAGTTCAGCTAGCGTTGGGGTGGGGGTTGCCAGCACTTCCTTGTCATATTCAGAACCTGCTTCATCATTCTGTCCTACATGACCTTAGCCAGACCTGTTAGCAGTGGGGGTGTTTACTCGGTTATCCTTTGGTGACTTTCTGAATTCATTACCTTCTTGGTTATCTGTATCCATAGTCATTGGCGCCATATTATTCCGATACTGGCAGTTCTCTTCTGATGACCGTACCCACCACATCCAAAGCATATATTATATAGGTCCTCGTATGAATGGCATACGCTATACCATCCACATATGTTTGGGATCAGATGTCGATTAAGGTCGATTTTCATTGCTACTCTGGCGAATTGCCCCCTCTCCGTCAGCCTGGTATTATCATCTGCTCTCAAAAAGCTACCAATTGGGTGAAATATGGCTCGCAGCAAGTCTTCATGGAAGAAATCCGGCGGGAGACCAGGAATCTGCAACCAGATCGCTACCGTGGACAGTTTCCTTCCCTTGGTGTTGAAGTTCCTCTCCCATGGATGTATGTGCAGGTAGTGTCCCATTAACTGGTAGGGGCCTCCTATAAGAATTTTAGCATAATCCTCTTTACCATCTAGCTTAAGGAGGGTGAAGCCCTCTGCCAGATCCATCAGATGAATACTTCCCTGCGGCTTCCACAAATCCATTAGCTTTTGGTATAAAGTCCTGTAATTAAATTTATTGATGTGGATGATGGAGAGAATCAATTGGGCTTCGATAATCTAGGGAAATATTTTGGAGGAGCGCTCATGGTGAAAAGAAAAATTTTGGGATATTTGATTGTGGTGCTATTGATACAATTATCTACGATTTATCGGATTAGTAGAAGTGCGGAATTCTAAAAAAAAGGTTGTGCAGACTGTAAATGGTGAATTTTCTCCAGTAAAGGGGCTGAAGAGATTGAGATATCTCCTTCGATGCGATTATATAATTGTTTATATGTCCCTTCAATATCATATAAATTACTCTCCATCGGCCATATTTCGAAGGAATTAAATTGTGTTGTCATGTTGTATCCTACTTTCTTTGTTTTGCAGGAGATCTCTTCGAGGAAGATAATGGGGCGAGGCACTGAAAGGCACGATCCGTACTATGTTGACAAAGCGGATTCAGAGGGAAGGACACTCCTAATTTGTAGGTTAACCAATTCTCAAAGTTGGTTGAGGCACCGACGTCTTGGTCATCCTTCCCATAGTTACATTCGCCGATTATTTCCTCAGTTCTCCACTTCTCCTTTACGTTGTGAAACTTGCATTTTAGCCAAAAGTCATAGACAATCATATCCTCCTTCGAATACTCGTGTTCCAAATATTTTCTCATTAGTGCATTCTGATATATGAAGTCCAGCTCCATTTCTTGGGGGTCAATGGTTACAATATTTTGTCCTATTTATTGATAATTATTCTCGGATGGTCTGGGTCTATTTTTTGAAGAATAAATCTGATGTTTTTGAAAAATTTACTCAATTTTATAATATGGTCTCTACTCAGTTTAGCACACAAATTCAAGTTCTTCGTTCTGATAATGGGGTGAGTTTGTCAATCATCAGTTGCAAAAAATTTGTTATGAAACTGGTATGTTACATCAAACCTCTTGCTCTCATACCCCACAACAGAATGGTATAGCAGAATAGAAGAACCATTTTCTTCTAGAGATTACACGTGCCCTTATGCATGAATCTAGGGTTACTTTTAGTTTTTGGCCTGAAGCTGTTGCTACGTCTACATACTTGGCCAATCGACTTCCCACAAAGGTACTTGACTTCCGTGCTCTTATTCAGACCTTATCTGATTATTCACATGCACCACTTCCTGTGTCCCTTACTCCCCGGGTGTTTGAGTGTTCTGTCTATGTTCACATCCCAAAAATTAATTATTCAAAATTTGATCCTTGTGCTGAGAAGTGTATTTTTGTGGGGTATGGAAAGTCAAAAAAGGTTATAGATGTTACAACCCCCGAACTCGTCATATGTTTACTACTATGGATTGTGATTTTGTTGAGACCGAATATTTTTATCGCACACCTATCCAATCTAGTGTTCAGGGGGAGAATATTGTAGTTGATCCACTTGATTGGTTAGGTGGTCCAATCTTGAGTACATCACCTTCTCACATCCATCCATCATCTCTGTCGTCCATCAGCGAGCCACCACCTTCTTTGGTTGCGCCTCACGCACCGCCGCCCGCTGCTTCATTATCTACACTCCCATCCACATCATCCCATGTGCCTCATGCACTATCCTTACCTAAGCCGACTCATGAGCCTAGTAGACTTTCTATTTTGGGACACGATGGTGACATAGTACAGTCGGATCTAGCAGAGAAACCTCAAGTATCTTCTCCAAGGGAGACTCCGATAAGCACTCTACCTCTTGAGCCTGCTAATATTATTGATTCTATTGAGACTAATCATGATGCAAGGCATATGAGCCCAGTCATTCCAAAGTATGTTCTTCCTGATCGAGCTAATAGAGGTATCCCAAGAAAGACCTGATCATAACACAAAGACCCAGTGGTATCCTATAGCTAATGTGGTCAGGGGAAACATGTCTGAGACTGCTCGATTTTTTGCTTCTGTTATGTATAGTGAGGAGATTCCTCGAAATGAAGTAGAAGCTATGAAATATCCAAAGTGGAGGCGTGCAATGGAGATAAAGATGGATGCCCTAAAGAAAAATGAGACATGGGAGATATGTGATCTGCCTCCAAAAAAAAAGTCTATTGAATGTAGATGGGTCTATACTATTAAGCGAGAAGTTGATGACACAATTTGGAGGTTTAAAGCTCGTCTCGTGGCGAAAGGCTATACTCAAACATATGGAGTTGATTATTCATAGACGTTTTCTCCAGTGGCCAAAATCGATACCATTCGGGTCCTTGTCTCATTGGCTGCTAATCTGAATTGACATCTTCACCAGTTTGATGTGAAGAATGTATTTTTGCATGGTGATCTGACTGAGGAAGTGTATATGGTTTCTCCACCCGGATTTACAACTTGTTTTTGTCCCGGTGAAGTGTGTAGGCTAAAGAATGCACTATATGAACTAAAACAATCACCCAGATCATGGTTTGGGAAATTTACTGTTGCTATGAAGAAATTTGGATACACTCAGAGCAACTTTGATCATACTCTATTCCTGAAATGTCGAGCCCAAGGTATCACCTGCCTTATTATTTATGTTGATGACATTGTCATTATATGAGATGATGTTGATGAGATTGAAGAATTGAGGAAGAATTTGTTCCAAGAATTTGAGATAAAGAATCTAGGAATGTTGAAATACTAAATAGGTATTGAAGTAATGAGATCGAAACAGGGAATTTACATCTCACAACGAAATATATTTTGGATCTTCTCGCAGAGACATGGTTACTTGATTGCAAACCAGTTGATACACCTATGATGATGAATCACAGTTTGAGTATAGTTGAGGGAGCTGAATTGACAGACAAAGGCAGATCTCAACACTTAGTTGGAAAGCTCATTTATCTAGCCCATACACGTCCAGGCATTGCCTATGTAGTAGGGGTTGTGAGTCAGTTTATGCATAACCCATAGAACGATCATATGGAGGTTGCCTTGAGGATCCTAAAGTATTTGAAGGGATCACCAGACACATGAGTAATGTATAACCGGCTTGGGTATTTGAAGATAGAAGCATATACAAATGACGACTGGCAGGCAGCCAAATTGATAGGAGATCTACTGCTGGGTACTTCACCTTTATTGGAGATAATCTTGTTACATGGGAGAGCAAGAAACAGAAAGTAGTTGCTAGATCGAGTGCCGAAGTAGAGTTTAGAGGTATTGCCCGAGGAGTGACAAAAGTATTATGGCTCACAAAGTTGATGACAGAACTTGGTTTTCCACCTACACAAGCATGCCCCCTGATATGTGATAATAAAGCTGCTATCCATATCTCAGAGAATCCTGTCCAACACGATCGAACTAAGTATGTTGAGATCGATCGTCATTTCATAAAGGAGATACTTGAAGTAAAAAGGTGTCATTGTCCTTTGTACGATCTAGATCAGCTTGCCGATATCTTGACCAAAATAGTGAATGGTCGGATTTTTCATGATATATTATTCGAGTTAGGTGTTGGACATCCACCACCCACCTTGAGGGGGAGTGTCAAGAAAGATTTAGATAAAAAATTTTAAATAATGAAGGAATTGTTGGAAGTGGGCCCTAAATCCAGCCCATGCATTCAGTTCGGCCCATGGCCCATGAGGGAGTATTTCTGTCTCTATTTTATTTTTCTTTTATATTGCATTATTGCACCCACAATGCACTGTTTTATGTTTTGTGCACCTCACTCACATTCACGTC
>JAOYMZ010000082.1:0-10332 GCA_025802335.1 Pinguicula primuliflora | reverse complement strand
TAGCCATTAATCCAAAACAGAAAGTGTCTAAACTACCAAAACAAGAATCCACTTTGTGATATAGGGAGAAGAGACTTGGCAAAGGGCAAGTGTACGCAACGCAGATCCGGAACTTGTGATAGGTAGTCACTTATGGATGGGGTTTTGGGTGCGAGTTTTTCTTTGAGCTGATTGTGGGTGTGGAATTGCTGTCGCATGATTTTGAGTTGCGAACAATGTGATTATTTGTTAGGGGAGTTTGTTGAGCCATTATACCTATGCTTTTGATTTTGAAGTCTCGGGTGAACTTTTTTCTTTTTGAAAAACTTTGCTTCTAGTTCTTATTGGTGTTAAAACTTGGTTCGAAACTGTTGAAGTTCGGATGATTTCGTGTGTTAAAAAGCTTGCTTTCTGTTAAAATGGCTTACAAGGGTATTTGGCCTGTTGTTCCCAAAGAGAAGAGATAGTCAGTGTGAAGCTCTTGATGAGCAGTGTTAGTATTGTGTAAATTAATATGTGATTCATAATAGTATATGATATGTGGATGAACTTTCGTGTGACAATCTTTGAATCTGTGGTCAAGTGATGGTATTCCCGAAATGAGAGGAGTGGAGGAGAGAGCCTCTGTGGCATGTGTCTCTGAAAAGAGACGTTGCTGGCATGACAACAGACTCATCTTTGAGCTGAGTGCTGGGATAGAAATTGAGTTGCATATTGCTGTATAACTGCGTAATTATAATGGAGATTTTATTTTTAAACTGAAAAGAAATGTTCTGCTTTGAAATTCATAGAATTTTTTTTAAAATGTTTTTATTTCATTTGAAAAGAAGAGTTTTCCCCTTTTGCAAAACAAACAGAATTTTGAGTGGTTACAAATGTCAAGAGAAATATGCAATTATGTGTATGTTCAACGTGTAAGTGTTAGCTTTAGGATGTGAGAAAACATTGTGTTTGAGATCCTCATTGCTGAGGGCTTTAATTCTGGTTGGAATGCGAAAAGTGTCGTGATGTGCGGTGAATATGGAATCCATTGTGTTTGTTGTTTGTTGTTTGTTGTTTGTTGTTTGTTCTTGTTTGCCATTGTCGTTTGTTGTTCGTTGTTGTTGTTTGTCGTTGTTTGTCGTTGTTTGTGGTTGTTTGTCGTTGTTTGTGGTTGTTTGTCGTTGTTTGTGGTTTTTTGTCTTTTGTTTTTTGTTTTTTGTCTTTTGTTTTTTGTTTTTTGTTTTTTGTTTTTTGTTTTTTATTTTTTGTTTTTTGTTTTTTGTTGATTGTTGATTGTTGTTTGTTGTTGCTTCTTGTTTGTTGCTTGTTGTTTGTTGCATGTTGTTTCTTGTTTGGATGACTATCAATTAATGCCAATTATGGGTCTTGGAAGCCCACGAACCCACATATTAAGGTTCCTGAACTTCTTATTTAGACTTTGAGATTTTTTCTGTAAGGTACCAGAAATTTTCTTAAGTCAATCCAAACAAACTCAGTAAATCCCGCCTTTAGACAGGGTCTGGGGAGGGTAGGATGTACGCAATCATACCTCACCCCACAACAGGATGGAGAGATTGTTTCCGTGAATACCCCCAACTCAGAACCAAATCAACAAAATTCGATTTCACTACAAATCACTACAAGCATCAGTAACAAGCATTCCTCACTACAAGGATAAGTTCGTCATTTAACATCAAAGATACAAAGAAACGAAATGCAATCCAAAAAAATTTACAAGCTACATCAAAGGCTATTTAAAACTCAAATCAATTTTCACAATGAGACCAGTACCAGAATAAAATGAACAAATAACTAAACGTTTACACCCAATATTCTCAATACCTAACCTAAATGCCACAAGTACTTACCCAAAGCGTTTGTGGGCGATGGATGGCGACACTCGGTGGCAGTGAAGGAAGAGGAACCTTCGGACCGGATAGAAATGAGATGAGAGGCGCAAAGCGGCAGTCGATGAAAGGGACAGAATTAGAAATCATAAACTAGAGCAAATCCATTCTTCCCAGCTAAGCTTTCATAAACAATGGATCAGCAAAAAAAAATTTGTTTATGAGATCAATACTCAGACATTCAGCTTTGCAGAACTTAAATTTTCCATTCCTCTGAGAGAAAAACAGAACCATGTTAAATTATAAGTTATATAAAGAAGTCCACTGTGGGTTTAAAATGAAATGAAGATATTGTACTTGATAAAGTCATCAAGGGCATAGAAAGGCTAAATATTATGGGTTGTGATATTATACTTGAGTCCAATACGAATTATTTGAATGACTGTCAATTAATGTCGATTATGGGCCTTAGAAGCCCACAAGCCCACAAAATTAGGGTTCTGAACTTCATATTTAGACTTTGAGACTCTTTCATTCTCTCTCTCAGTGTCGGCTACTCTCTCTGCTAGTGTGCTCTTTCTCGAAACCCTACTGTTCTTCAAGAGAACTTTACAGTGTTCAGTAAACTCCTCACTTTTTACTCTCTCGATGTCGGCTACTCTATCTACTAGTGTTGTTTGTTGTTTGTTGTTTGTTGTTTGTTGTTTGTTGGTTGTTGGTTGTTGGTTGTTGCTTGTTGCTTGTTGCTTGTTGTTATTTGACGGTTGTTTGTTGGTTGTTGGTTGTTGTTGTTTTTTATTTGTTGGTTGTTGGTTATTTGTTGCGGATTGTTGCTTGTTTGGTTGTTGTTTGTTGTTTGTTGTTGTTTGGTTGTTTGTTAGTTGTTTGTCATTGTTTGGTTATTTTTTGATTGTTTGGTTGTTGGTTGTTGATTGGTCGTTGTTTGTTCGTTGCTCGTTGGTTGTTGGTTGTTCGTTGTTCGTTGTGCGTTATTCGTTGGTTGTTTATATTTATACTTTGAGACTCTTTCGGTCTCTCTCTTGGTATCAGCTACTCTTTCTGCTTGTGTGCTTTTTTTCAAAACCCTACTGTTCTCCAAGAGAACTTTACAAACCAAACCAAATCGAACATACCAGTAAATTCCGCGCTTAGGCAGGGTCTGGGGAGGGTAAGATGTACGCAATCATACCCCTACCCCTCACAGGGTTGGGAGATTATTTCCGTGGATACCCCCAACTCGGAGGAAAAAAATGTAATAATAATAATAATAGAAAAAATAAAATAAAATAAAATAAATACCTAAAAAATAACAAGATAAAATACAATAAAATAAAGTTGAAACAAAAAAATAAAATAAAAATTAAAAAATAAACAAATAAAAAAATAAAACTAAAATAAAACTAAAAAACTACATAACTCGTCCTACCACAATCATCACTTTTTACTCTCTCGATATCGGCTACTCTCTCTGCTAATGTTGTTTGTTGTTGGTTGTTGGTTGTTCGTTTTTTATTGTTTGTTGTTTGTTGTTTGTTGTTTGTTGATTGTTGTTTGTTGATTGTTGATTGTTATTTTTTGTTGTTGTTTGTTGTTGATTGTTGGTTGTTGTTGGTTGTTGTTCTTTGTTGACGTTGTTTGTTGTTTATCGTTGTTGTTTGTTGTTTGTTGTTTGTTGTTTGTTTTTGTTGCTTGTTGTTGCTTGTTGTTGCTTGTTGTTGCTTGTTTGTTGCTTGTTTGCTGTTGTTGTTGTTGTTTCTGCCTTGTCGAATATGATGATTATAAGAGCAAATGATTTTGGGCTGTGATATTGTACATTAGCCCAAATCGAATTATTTGGTTGACTATCAAATATTGACAATTATGGGTCTTGGAAGCCCACGAACCCACACATTAAAGTTTCTGAACTTCATATTTAGACTTTGAGATTCTTTTTGTAAGTTACCGAAAATTTTCGTAAGTTAAAACATTTCACAGACTCATCTTTGAGCTGAGTGCTGGGATAGAAGTTGAGTTGCATATTGCTGTATAACTGCGTAACTATAATGGAGATTTTGTTTTTAAACTGAAAAGAAATGTTCTACTATGAAATTCATATAACTTTTTTTTAAAATGTTTTTATTTCATTTGAAAAGAAGAGTTTTCCCCTTTTGCAAAACAAATAGAATTTTGAGTGGTTACAAATGTCAAGAGAAATACGCAATTATGTGTATGTTCAACGTAAGTGTTAGCTTTAGGATGTGAGAATACATTGTGTTTGAGATCCTCGTTGCTGAGGGCTTTAATTCTGGTTGGAATGCGAAAAGTGTTGTGATGTGCGGTGAATATGGAATACATTGTGTTTGTTGTTTGTTGTTTGTTCTTGTTTGTCATTGTCGTTTGTTGTTTGTTGTTGTCGTCGTTGTTTGTCGTTGTTTGTTGTTGTTTGTTGTTGTTTGTTGTTGTTTGTTATTGTTTTTTGTATTTTGTATTTTGTATTTTGTATTTTGTATTTTGTATTTTGTATTTTGTATTTTGTATTTTGTATTTTGTATTTTGTTTTTTTGTTGTTTTTTGTTTTTTGTTTGTTGTTAGTTGTTAGTTGTTTGTTGTTTGTTGATTGTTGATTGTTGTTGTTTGTTGTTGCTTGTTGTTTGTTGCTTGTTGTTGCATATTATTTCATGTTTGTTGCTTGTTGTAGATTGTTTATTGATTGTTTGTTGTTGTTGATTCTCTACCATGTCGAATATGATGATTATAAAAACAAATGATTTTGGGCTCTGATATTGTACATAAGCCCAAATCGAATTATTTGGATGACTATCAATTAATGCCAATTATGGGTCTTGGAAGCCCACGAACCCACATATTAAGGTTTCTGAACTTTATATTTAGACTTTGAGATTCTTTCTGTAAGGTACCGGAAATTTTCTTAACTCAAACCAAACATACCAGTAAATCCCGCCCTTATGCAGGGTATGGGGATGGTAGGATATACGCAATCATATCCCACTCCACAACAGGATGAAGAGATTGTTTCCGTGAAGACCCCCAAATCGGAACTAAATCAACAAAACACAATTTCACTACAAATCACTACAAGCATCAGTAACAAGCATTCCTCACTACAAGGATCAGTTCAGCATTTAACATCAAAGATACAAAGAAACGAAATGCAATCCTAAAAAATTTACAAGCTACAACAAAGGCTATTTAAAACTCAAATCAATTTTCACAATGAGACCAATACCAGAATAAAATTAACAAATAACTAAAGGTTTACACCCAATATTCTCAATACCTAACCTAAATGCTACAAGCACTTACCCAAAGCGTTTGAGGGCGATGAACGACGACACTCGGTGGCGGTGAAGGAAGAGGAACCTTCGGACCGGATAGAAATGAGATGAGAGGCACAGAACAGCAGTCGATGAAAGGGACAGAATTTGAAATCATAAAATAGAGCAAATCCATTCTTCCCAGCTAAGATTTCATAAACAATGGATCAGCAAAAAAACTTTTTGTTTATGAGATCAATACTCAGACATTAAGCTTCGCATAACTTAATTTCTCCATTCCTCTGAGAGAAAAACAGAACCATGTTAAATTATAAGTTATATAACGAAGTCCACTGTGGATTTAAAACGAAATGAAGATGTTGTACTTGATAAAGTCATCAGGGGCTTAGAAATGCTAAATATTATGGGTTGTGATATTATACTTGAGTCCAATACGAATTATTTGGATGACTGTCAATTAATGTCGATTATGGGCCTTAGAAGCCCACAAGCCCACAAAATTAGGGTTCTGAACTTCATATTTAGACTTTGAGACTCTTTCATTCTCTCTCTCAGTGTCGGCTACTCTCTCTGCTAGTGTGCTCTTTCTCGAAACCCTACTGTTCTTCAAGAGAACTTTACAGTGTTCAGTAAACTCCTCACTTTTTACTCTCTCGATGTCGGCTACTCTATCTACTAGTGTTGTTTGTTGTTTGTTGTTTGTTGTTTGTTGTTTGTTGTTTGTTGTTTGTTGTTTGTTGGTTGTTGGTTGTTGGTTGTTGGTTGTTGGTTGTTGGTTGTTGTTGTTTGTCGTTGGTTGTTGGTTGGTTGTTGCTTGTTGCTTGTCGGTTGTTTGTTAGTTGTTGTTGGTTGGTTGTTGGTTGTTGTTGTTTTTTATTTGTTTGTTCTTGGTTATTGGTTGTGGATTGTTGCTTGTTTTTTTGTTGTTTGTTGTTGTTTGGTTGTTTGTTAGTTGTTTGTTGTTGTTTGTTAGTTGTTTGTCATTGTTTGGTTGTTTTTTGATTGTTGTTGTTGGTTGTTCGTTGTTTGTTCGTTGCTCGTTGTTTGTTGGTTGTTCGTTGTTCGTTGTTCATTGGTTGTTTATATTTATACTTTGAGACTATTTCGGTCCCTCTCTTGGTATCAGCTACTCTCTCTGCTTGTGTGCTTTTTTTCGAAACCCTACTGTTCTCCAATAGAACTTTACAAATCAAACAAAACCAAACCAAATGTACTAGTAAATCCCGCCCTTAGGCAGGGTTTGGGAAGGGTAAGATGTACGCAATCATACCCGTACCCTTCACAGGTGGGGAGATTGATTCCGTGAAGACCCCCAACTCGGAGAAAAAAAATAATAATAATAATAGAAAAAATAAAATAAAATAAATACCTAAAAAATAAAAAAGATTAAATACAATGAAATAAAGTAGAAATAAAAAAATAAAAGAAAAATTAAAAAATAAAAAATAAAAATAAAAAACTACATAACTCGTCCTACCACAATCATCACTTTTTACTCTCTCGATATCGGTTACTCTCTTTACTAATGTTGTTTGTTGTTTGTTGTTGGTTGTTGGTTGTTGGTTGTTTATTGTTTGTTGTTTGTTGTTTGTTGTTTGTTGTTTGTTGTTTGTTATTTTTTGTTGTTGTTTGTTGTTGATTGTTGGTTGTTGTTGGTTGTTGTTCTTTGTTGATGTTGTTTGTTGTTTATTGTTGTTGTTTGTTGTTTGTTTTTGTTGCTTGTTGTTGCATGTTGTTGCTTGTTGTTGCTTGTTTGTTGTTGTGTTGTTATTTCTGCCTTGTCGAATATGATGATTATAAGAGCAAATGATTTTGGGTTGTGATATTGTACATGAGCCCAAATCGAATTATTATTTGGATGACTATCAAATAATGACAATTATTGGTCTTGGAAGCCCACGAACCCACACATTAAAGTTTCTGAACTTCATATTTAGACTTTCAGATTTTTTCTTTAAGTTACCGGAAATTTTTGTAAGTTAAAACATTTCATATCCAAAATTTAATTGAAATTTGGTCATGAAACAAAATAAAAACAAGGCAATAAAGTAGCTTAATGTCTAGCTCATGAATATTATTACATGAAACAAGAAATACAATCCCACTTCTCTGCCCTAGAATTGTCCAGCCCAACAGTGGCGGTAACTCCCGTGCAACATCCTTTTTATCTTGGGCTATACATACCAACTTTCTGATATACGGAGAAGAGATTTGGAAAAGGGCAAGTGTACGTAAGGAGAGAGAGCTATTCTCTCTCGGTGGTTGGCTCTCTTTCTCTTCTAGTGAGCCCTCTTTCTCGACAACATATGGCCGCACTCATATTCTCTGAACTCCTGGTTGTTGTTGTTTGTTGTTGTTGCTTGTTTTTTTTAATTTGTTGTTTGATGCTTGTTGTTTGTTCTTGTTTGTCATTGTTGTTTGATGTTTGTTGTTGGTTGTCATTGTTTGTGGTTTTGTTTGTTATTTTTTATTTGTTTTTTTGTTTGTTTGTTGTTGGTTGTTTGTTGTTTGTTGTTTGTTGATTGTTGGTTGTTGATTGTTGATTATAATGTGTTATTTTTGATTGTTGGTTGTTGTTGGTTGTTCTTCGTTGCTGTTGTTTGTATGTTGAAGTAGCAGGTTTTGGCTTCAAAAAAATTTTGGTACTCGTTAACTCTCCTTTTGTTTAACTAATGGAACATGGTTGTAGGTAGTCACTTATAGATGAGGTTTTGGGCGTATGTTTTTCTTTGAGCTGATTGCCAGTGTGGAATTGCCTTAGCATAATTTTGAGTTGCGAACAATGTGATTATTTGTTAGGGGAGTTTGTTGAGCCATTATATCTATGTTTCTGATTTTGAAGTCTCCGGTGAACTATTTTCTTTTTAAAAAGCTTTGCTTCTGGTTCTTATTGGTGTTAAAACTTAGTTCGAAACTGTTGAAGTTCAGATGATTTCGTATGTTAAAAAGCTTGCTTTCTGTTAAAATGGCTTTGAAATTCATAGAACATTTTTTTAAAAATGTTTTTATCTCATTTGAAAAGAAGAGTTTTCCCCTTTTGATAAACAAACAGAATTTTGAGTGGTTACAAATGTCAAGAGAAATATGCAATTATGTGTATGTTCAACGTAAGTGTTTGCATTGTGTTTGAGATCCTCGTTGATGAGGGTTTTAATTATGGTTGGAATGCGAAAAGTGTCGTGATGTGCGTTAAATATGGAATACATTGTGTTTGGTGTTTGCAGTTTGTTGTTTGTTCTTGTTTGTCATTGTCGTTAGTTGTTTGTTGTTCGTTGTCGTTGTTGGTTGTTGTTATTTATTGTTTATTGTTTATTGTTTATTGTTTATTGTTTTTTGTTTTTTGTTTTTTGTTTTTTGTTTGTTGTGTGTTGTTTGTTGTTTCTTGTTTGTTGTTTCTTGTTTGTTGTTTGTTGATTGTTGTTGTCGGTTGTTGTTTGTTCTTGATTGTTGGTTGTTGTTGTTTGTTCTTTGTTGCTGTTGTTTGTAGATGCTTGTTGTTTGTTGCTTGTTGTTGCTCGTTTGTTGTTATTGTTGTTGTGGTTTCCGCCTTGTCGAATATGATGATTATAAGAGCAAATGATTTTGGGCTGTGATATTGTACATTAGCCCAAATCGAATTATTTGGATTACTATCAATTAATGCCAGTTATGAGTCTTGGAAGCCCACGAACCCACATACTAAGGTTTTTGAACTTCATATTTAGACTTTGAGAACCGGAAATTTTCGTAAGTTAAAACATTTCATATCCAAAATTTAATTGAAATTTGGTCACGAAACAAAATAAAAACAAGGTAATAAAATAGCTTAATGTCTAGCCCATGAATATTATTACATGAAACAAGAAATCCAATCCCACTTCTCTGCCCTAGATTTGTCCAGCCCAACAATGGCGGTAACTCCCGTGCAACATCCTTTTTATCTAGGGTTAAACATACCAACTTTCTGATACGGAGAAGAGATTTGGCAAAGGGCAAGTGTACGTAAGGAGAGAGACATCTATTCTCTCTCGGTGGCTGGCTCTCTCTCGCTTCTAGTGTGCCCTCTCCAATAAATGCATGTTTTCATAACGTTCAAGTGTTTGTATGAATTTAATGCTTATGCTTATTTCCATTCGTAGCATTTCGAAATCGAATGTTTCCGAGAGGCTCACATTAGTCCAAGAACTGATAAGGTAATTAGGGTTTCGGTTATCATTCCACTTTGTGTCTCAATTCCTTCGATGATTGGTTTGTATTGTAGATTACAAGATTTCACGCTCAATTCCAATGTAAAGGAATTCAAGTTTAGTTCATATCATTTCGAAGGTAATTATGGTTCAAATGACATGATCTCCTTTATTATTTTTATTCACGCTTTTCTGGAAATATTGGGTTCTGGGCCCAGATCCAGAGCCCAAGGAGAAGCCAAGTTCGAATAAAATGCAGCGATACTGAAATTGGGCCCTTGATATTTGTTGTAAAAATAGCAGACAAGCCCGAGCGATGGACCAAATGACGTGTGAACTGTGATGACTATAAGAACAAATGATTTTTGGGCTGTGATATTGTACATGAGCCCAAATCGAATTATTTCGATGACTATCAATTAATGCCAATTATGGGTCTTGGAAGCCCACAAGCCCACATATTAGGGTTTCTGAACTTCATATTTTGACTTCGCGTCTCGGACTCTTTCTATAAGGTAGCGGAAATAATTTAAAACATTTTATATCCAGAAGTTTAATTGAAATTGGGCCATGAAACAAAATAAAACAAGACAATAAAGTAGCCCAATGTCTAACCCATGAATATTATTAGATGAAACAAGAAACCCAATCCCACTTCTCTGCCCTAGAATTGTCCAGCCCAACAGTGGCGATAACTCCCGCACGACAACGCTTATATCTAGGGCGAAACATATCCATATTGAAACTGGGCTTAACAGTGGATAGGCCCATCATATTCTGCTTTTTTTAGTATTCTTTATTTGTTTACTTCTGTCTAGTTTAGTTCTATTTTCTGTAGAGGTTCATGTACTTGGCCCATTGGCCCATTGCAGCATGTATATATTCATGTGAACACCTGTAAACAGAGAGTCAGATTGATGATTAAAGATCCTTTGTCGTTGCAACCAACCAAACCTTACTCTGTGTTTACTTTCATCCAATCTACATTCAGTTTCTGTCAACTATTTAGCCATTAATCCAAAACAGAAAGTGTCTAAACTACCAAAACAAGAATCCACTTTGTGATATAGGGAGAAGAGACTT
>JAOYMZ010000081.1:0-10333 GCA_025802335.1 Pinguicula primuliflora | reverse complement strand
CACATGGGTGGGAATCGAACTCCCAACCTCATGCTTAAGGGATGAGGTGCTCAACCACCACACTAAACATGTTGGTTAAGTGTAAATCTATATTTTAATATTACATTTTCAATTGTTAAAATTAGCATTTTTTTATCTTTCTTTTCTTATAAGCACAACTTATGGGGCCTTGTAGATACAGAAATAGAATAGAGGGATACTGATTAAGACTGATTTCACCAATACCAGTCTCCCTCCATATGAGATATACTTATTTTCCAAACCTATAAGCCTTTGTTCAATCACTTTGAGGGCTGGCTTCCAAGTCTTCATCTTTCGTGGGTTAGAACCCACAGACACTCCAAGGTATTTGAATGGGATAGATTCTGTTATGCACTGTAGTAATCTAGCATGGTCCAATGTTTCAGAATGCCTGTGGTTTACAGTATAGATTTTATTCTTACCATACTTTACTTTCAAACCAGAAGCAGCTTCAAATATTTTCAGCACCTCTTTTATAGTTCTTGTATCCTGCAGCATGCCATTTCCAAATATAATGGTGTCATCAGCGTATTGCTGATGAGTGAGTTGAATCCTCTGCCTTCCAATCTCATAGCCCTTCAATTCTCTACATCTCGCAGCTCTAGTCAGGAACACATTTAAGCCTTCAACTGCTATAGCAAACAACATATGTAACAATGGACATCCTTACCTTAAACCACGGTGGAGTTGAAATTCTCCACAATGACTTCCATTCACCATGATAGACATTTGTACTGTAGTAACACAACTTCAAATCTACCTTATCCACTTAGCATGAAAGTCCATAACAGTCATAATATTAAATAGGTAATCTCAATCCACACTATCAAACGCTTTTTCAAAATCAACTTTGAAAATGACACATTTCTTTTTTGCTCTTTTAGCTTCGTGTAACACCTCATTTGCAAGTAGTACACTATTTAGGATAAATCTCCCAGGGACAAACCCACTCTGATTAGTAGAAATTAGACATTGTAGAGCTCTTTTAAGTCGTGCTGCTAGAACCTTTGATAGGATTTTATAGAGGCTATTCACCATATAAATAGGTCTAAAGTCCTTAATATGTTTAGGGCTAGACGATTTAGCTGCCAGAGCTATAAAAGTAGAGTTGAGGCCCTTGACTAGTCTCGAGTCCTCCCAAAACTCACAGAAAAATTGCAGAATAAGCCTTTGAGCAGTGGCCAAAAGTACTTGATAAACTTGAAGTTGCATCCATCCAAACCTGGACTTTTCCTATTTCCACATGACTTCACTGCTTTCAGAATTTCCTCCTCAGTGAATGGGGAAATTAGTTGCTCATTATCTGCATAAGTCAATGTCTTCTCTAGATTCCATTGTGCATGCCGTCAGTGAATAGGTTTTGCCTCATAGTGAGCTTTAAAGCTTTCATACTTGCACAACGTCAGTAATCCAGACTCCATCAATCTCAACCTCCATCACAGAATTCCTACAGTGGTTTTTCTTTAGTGTGGCATGGAAATAACTGTTGTTTGCACCTCCTTCAGAGAGTCATCTGCTCCTCGATTTTTAAAATGGCAGACTAGAGTACATCTTGCTCATTTTGATTAAATCTAGTCTAGCCTATTTTTCCATGCTTTCTCTACATCAGTAGGAGCCCTACTCTCCATGATTATATCATACTGGCTGATTTCCTCCTCTAGCTCTTTTATTTTGTTTGGAAATTTTCCAAACACCGTAGAATTCAAGATTCCTAGTTTATGTCTCAGTTGCTTCATTTTTTGTTGATATATGAATCCTGCTGTCCTAGTTTCAGCAGTTTGTTGCCAACTAGTGTGTACAAAAGATTCGTATTTGGAATGTTGAAACAAAGCATCAAGAAAAGGGTTCGCCCTAGCTGTGATTTGAATTGCACGGCTGCATACCCTTGCTGGATGACAACCACAGTGGTGCTGGCTTTGCTGTCGGCACGCCCCACTCCCGCCAAAATTTTATTGGTCAAAGAGTGAAGGTAGAGCTGTTCGGATCACCGCTTCACAGAGCTCTATCCCAAACAGAGAATCAAGTCGGAGCTCCGCCAACCGTCAGTGCACTGTGAACCATTGCTGTCATAGTAACCCAAACACGACCAGTAAGAGTACTGCTACAGCACTAGAGGAACGACACCCCTGACAGTGAAATTGGACGTGAAAACAGGAAATCATGAAGCAAGGCTGAACTCAAGGTTGTCGGCTGGGAGCCACCACAAATTCGTACCATTTAACAAATTTCCCTAAATTGTGGTCCAAGAAGGCCATGGTAGCTACTTTCTCAGCATATGGCACACTCCAAGATATTCATCTACTCAAAATCCCTAGCCAGATGGGGCAAAGATATGGGTTTGTCAGGTACCCTCGATCTCATGTCCCACAGCTTCTCTTACAGCAGCTCAATGAAATTTGGATCAGAACAATGAAATTGAAAGTGAGCCTATCAAAGGAATCACAGGGAGTAGATGAACGTGCTGCTGATAACCTTCATCAGGCTAAACTAGGGACAACCCACACTGCTGTACATAATACTAATGCTCAAGTGATATCTATGTCCTCATCTGCACCGCACTCTAGTTTCACTAAAATAAAATATCAACCAGCACCAAATGGAGATGGGTGGTTGAACAACTGTCTCATTGGAATTTGGATGTTTCTTCACTAAACAAGATCATGACCACGGTTGGATATAATTTATGCTCAGCATTGCGCTTGGAAGGGGCTGAGGCCTTGATCAAAGCCTCAAACAAAGAACAACTTTAACTCCTCCAAGATAGTGAGACCCTCGATAAGCTTCGTCTGAACAGTGTGCGCCCCATGAAACTTCTGCACGGGAAGCCTGCACGAGCTGTGTGGGTAAGAGTTCGAGGTATTCCTTTACAGTATTGGGATGAAGTGTTGTTTCTTCTCATAGCTAAGAATTTGGATGAATTCATTGTCTTGGATGATAAAACATTGCATAAGACTGAGTTGTTATATGGAAGGCTACAAATTTTAACTAATGAAGTGGCATGGATTCACCAATCCTTCCTAGTAGAGACTAAAGGAGAATCATTTTTTATAGATGTATCAGAGGAAACGTTGCACACTGTAGCAGCAGCACCTTATCTTGATAAGGGGGAGTGGCCTGCTATGAACCTAGGTAGCTTTCAAAATTTGGAACACATTGAGCAAATCAGGGCAGGGACTAAGAAGGAGATTCTGGTTGCTGCTGATCAGATTGAGAAGTGGGAAGAATTGACTGTGGATGAAGGTCCAATATTAGCAGATTCGGTGACTACTACTGAGATTGTGGTTGCTGCTGAAGTATCAGAGGTGGTTGTTGTTGTTAAAGCTACAGGGGCCGAGTTAGAGATTGAGGTTACTAAACTAACAACGTCGATCCAGGAATTGGAAAACCAAGTCATAAACACGTACCTGGCAGATTATTTCAAGGAGGAGAATGGCATCTCCAATCTGCTAGCAGCCGAGGACCATCCTGAGTATGTTCAGCAACGAGATGAGGAGCAAGTAGAAGTTCAATTGTAAGTTATAGAACTGCAGCAAATAGAAGTTGAGCAGTAGCGGCAGGAAACTGCTGAACAGCAGCAGCAGAAAACTGCTGAACAGCAACAACAGAAAACTGCTGAACAGCAGTAGCAGAAAACTGCTGAACAGAATGCTGCAGATGGTGCTAAGCAGAATGTTGGTTCTGCTAAACAAGTCGCAGACCCTACTGCAGCACATGCTGCGGATGGTGCTCATCAGAATGCTGGTTCTGCTGAAGAAGTTGTAGACCTTACTGCATGATCGGAAATTGATCTCCCTGGTGTTGAGGATGGTGCTCAGCAGAAAGGTGCAGCCCCTGCTCTAGATCGTCAAGAACAGCAAACAGGAGTTTAACAAGCAAAAGTGTAGCAAACAAAATTTCAGTTGGAACAGCAACAAGGAAAAACTGCCAAGTGCTTTCTGCACTGCAATGAGCAGGATTAAACTCACCAGATATCCAAATCCAAACGCAGGAGTTAGAGAAAGGCAAACCATTCGGGTTAGACGGACTAAACGAGATTCTGCCCTGACCCGACCTGTTTAGCTCGGACTGTTTAAACCGTTTTCGAAAACGGGGCAGCTTATATTTCTAAAACGGGGCAGTCCGAGCCTAAACCGTATAAGAAAACGAGCAGTCTGATTTTTTAAAAATCTAAACGAGCGGATACGAGCGGGACTTGTATAACTTGCATTTATAATTAAATATTTTAAATTAATTTTTATATAAATAAATCGGTAGATACAGGTAAAACGGGCCAAATAGATTAAAATAAAACTGGAAAAATGGGTAAATATGTTGAATTAATTTTTTTAATAAATAAACGGGCAGTTATAGTTTTCAAAAAAATGGGCGGGCTTCAGCCCGCCCGTGTTATAAAACGGTCTGGTCCGAATTACGATCACCCGGACCGTTTTCGAAAATGGACGGGCAGGTTTTAGCCCGAATGCCTCCCTCTAGCAGGAGTTGGGCAGATAGAGTAGAGGCCGGTTCTGGGATAGATTCAGACAGTGACTGCTATCTGCGACCATATACTACTGCGTGTATCTCGGTGCTCCAGCAACAAAGAAGTTCATTCTTAGATATCTAGAAGCAAGCTCTACTCCATCAATCGATGCAGTTAGACCCTCTAGCCATTCCGTTCTCACCAAAGAACAAATGGAGTGTTCCTTCACAAGACAATGTGGCATAAATTGAAATATCCAACGTCAAACTATCCATTCTTTTCTATATAAATGCCCTTACTCAACAAATCTTTACAACATTTTATATATTGATATTTAATTTATCAATATATTAATGAGTTACAAGTTTAAATTTTTTACTGCTGGTCGGCCGGCTGCCGACAAAACACTCGTGCCGAGCGATTAATTGCCATGGTGGGTGATTAATTGGCCTGACGGCCGTCTCAGTATGTGGGCCGCCCAACCAGACTGATTTGGCCTAATTCAGTGTGCCATCAGTCGATTTACTCTACTTGTGTTCTTTCCTTAACACGTAGTAATAAGAGATTGCACCAGGGGGGCAGGAGATGAGGAGTGGGAGCTGAAGCGGTGAAGCAGGGAGTTTCACGACAGCCCATTGTAGTCCGAGCAGGATGTCTGATTAGGGATGAAACTAAGGATATACTCTGAGCTCTTGCATGGAAAATACCAGCTACTTAATAAAATTTCTCTTTTCAGGAGAAAACCCCAAATATAAAAGTTTGAACAATGACTTGAAGAACATACATCTTGCCATGAAAAATATGATATAAATGTACAATGGATAGATCTAAAAAATGGGGAAACAATAAGAACAGAAGAAAATAATTACAAAGAAGAAAGGAGTCCAGTCTCGACTCTTGAGGTATCCATCTGTTAGCGTCAGAGTGATGTTAGAAACTTGAAGGCTTGTCAGATCGAACATTTCTCAAAAGTTTTCAGCTCATTACCGCAAAATTCAAAAAGTAGTAATCTCAGCAACTTCAGCTCATGCTCCCAGTCATTTGCACTTTACCAGATAAGTAAAGTGCAAATGCCAAAAATGAGGAGAAAAGCATTTGAAATGCTGCTGATTTAGGCAGATCCTCCTCAAACCGAGGCGCATATGAGCTCGAGAATGGTTGCTGACTCTTTGGATCATGAATCTGTGCAAAAACGAGATCTTTGATAGACTTGGCGTAATTGGTCATGCTGTGTTAAAGATTGTCCTTGAGACTGGTAGACCATTGGTGCTGAGAAAGTAACTCTGCCCTTCTTCTTCTTGGTACCAGCGTCCTGTTATAGAGTATCAGAGAAGATGTTCTTAGGAGAAGATCAGAAGAACAATCTCAGGCAGATTGAGAGTTACAGGCTCTAAGCTTACCAAATATAATTCCTGAGGTTCACATGAATCCAGATGATGCAGCTGCTCCTGTTCTTGTTCCCAACGTAAGACGCGTTTGGCAACCTCTTCCCCACGAACCCTTTCCAAGGAATCATCATTTCGGCTAACGAAGGAAAATATTACATCGTTCTCATCCAGTGTCTCCAATTGATCTGGATCTCTAAGGGTGCGTCTTGCTGAGAGACTGTGCGGCTTCGGTCTTCTACCGAATGTGAGACCGGTGGGTGCTGATGGCTGCACCGGAACCGAGTGAATGCTGGTTCCATGAGACACATGAGATTCCTCAGTCATCTGGGAAGCTTCTGATAGAGTATCATGGGATTGCTTTGTCCCAGAGACATGGCCACTTCGTCTCCTATATGAATTTGCACTGACTCTACGAGGTAATTGGTGGCCCTCAAAATCCTGCAACGAATTGTTACTAGAATTTTTAACAGCTCTTACTTATGAACAGGCATGAATCCTCAGACAAAAACAGAAAGAACAAACCTCAGTTGCAACGACTTTAAAGAAATCGCTTGATTCTTGTAATGTTCTGCGTGATCTTCTTGGAATTCTTGTAGCTGCGGCCTTATTTCTGCGAAAGAGAACCAGCAGTTCCTAGTAACAGATACTTTTGCAAGTATATTGACGAAATTGGTCTAATGGAAAAAGACAGAACAGATAATGCACCTTCTTGATTCACGGATTTTAGCATCCATCTCTTTGTTTGGAGGGTATTTTGGCATGCTCGCAGGATCACATGCATAAGGTTTCGTATTGAAATACTGAAAAAAGCAAACTCAGACTTGATTGAATACCAAACCAAACCAAACATACCCACTAAATCTCGGCCTGAGGCAGGGTCTGGGGTCAGACTTGATTAATACAAATAACATAAAACAGATAGGGCGTTTTTATTGGATAGCCACCTTTGAGTTTAGAGCTGAAGATGCAGTCCCGCGTTTGTAAGGTTCCACAGAAAGAAAGGTTTCCATGAGGCTCACTGCACTTTTTGGAAACTCTCTACACCTTTCTCTAAGTGTGCTTTCATATGGTTGTTGTGGTCTAAACATGTTAGCCAGAGGAAGTCTAGATCTTTTCCAGTAGTCGTCCGGAGGCGAACCGCAGAGCTTGAAGATTTTATGCAGCTGTTCCACCTGCAAGAAGGCAAGAAACATATTATAGGCATCACATTCTTCAAATACAAATGGCTATAGATTATGAACTCAAAGCAGCAATCCCTTCCCACCTCAGTTCTTCCCTTAAAAAGAGGCCTTCCAAGGAAAAGTTCAGCAAAAACGCAGCCAATGCTCCATAAATCCACTGCTTCTCCATAATCCGTCGAGCCCATAAGAAGCTCGGGAGGACGGTACCACAATGTCACGACACGACTCGTGAGTGATTGCCTGTTCTTGGGCCTCATGCAATTTGCCAGACCAAAATCTGCTATTTTCAGAATCCCATCGTTGTTCACCAAGATATTTGAAGATTTAATATCTCTGTGCAATATGCCTCGCGAGTGGCAATGTTCAATCCCCCTCAGTAACTGCATCATATAGCATTTGATCTGCTTTCACCATAAGAAACATGAGTTAGACGTCAGACTCTTTTCTTCTTCTTCTTCTTCCGCTGCTAACTCTAAATGTGGCTAACCTGAGAGTCTCTGAATTTGATGTCTGGACATGATAACAGCCCTACAAGATCATGCTCCATGTACTCGAAAACAAGGTATATGTGAGACGATAACCGAGAAGTTATGATCCCCTCCAGCTTCATGACATTCGGATGATTAAGCTTTCGCAGAATCAGAATCTCACGAGCCATGAACCTGACACTCTCCGGTTGAAAATTGTCAAACCTTACCTTCTTGACGGCAACTATTCTGCCCGTTTTCAAATCACGAGCACGGTAAACATTACTATAAGTTCCTTGGCCAATCTGCAGAAACCAATGAATAACTTAATTGAAGAGAATACACATTTGGGAGCAAAAGAAAAACATTAGATTTACCTTTTCCAGTCTTTCATATGAATCTGATCTTAAAGGCAACCATCCTTCAATGGCTTCCCCAGCCACGGCAGAGAGCCAAGCAGGCCACCCTGCCGCGACATGCTCGCCCTCAGTGACACGCCCGAATTTGAAACTGAAAACAGACTTCTTCTGAGAAGCTTTCTTCAGGGCCTTTAAGTTTCCAGAATAATTTACAAATCCGTGTTCTTGATCGTCCTCCTCCTCCTCGTACTCCATTCCTTCCTCTTTCTCCGGTTCCTCCTTTATCTTCTCCAATGGCCCAAATCCTCCACGGGCATGCACGACCGAAGAGGAAATCGACTGGCTTGGCCCCTTGCTCCGTCCACCATTCGTGGACGAGGTGGAATGATGAAACACATGAGATTCAGGCGTTGCGGATTTGGAGTTAATGCAACCCATTGGCCACTAAAACCCCCAGACACCAAGAAATTGGAGTCGAGGGAGAACAACGAACCTATACCTATAACATCATCTTCATTTCGGGTTGAAGGAAGAAACGGTGAAACTGCCCGGAAATGAAGAATACAGGGAGAGATTCCTCAAGAACAGAGCTTGTATTTCTTTTCCTTCCGAAAGGTGGCTAAGGAGGGAGAAAGAGGAAAAAGGGGAAGAAAACAAATTTCTCTTGCCAATTTTCTCTCTCCCCCTCTAAACAAACTTTCCTGCGAGATACGCGGAGAATCAAGGGGACAACGTTCTCACCATAAGAACCATTTTGTTTATAGATTTTTCCTAGAATACAACACAGAGAAGGTGTACAAGAAGTATACATATATAGATATATATGGTACAGTACAGACAAATCAAACAAACAAGCTCTCTCGTATTCTTACCACAGTCCTTGTCAGAAGGTTGGGGGACTCTGGATATAATCTTGCCTCAAAACATGATGCTACAACTTGTTCTCATTAGGGACATACGTTACTACAGGTATCCGGTCTTTGTTCTCATAAAGCCCGTCTTCATTTGGGGAGGGATTTCGAGATACTATCTTTTGTGTTTGTGCTTGCAACTGTTGTGAACTCGCATCAGCTGCAACGCGGTGGCTGTTTTTCCCGGTCAGAAGATCATGATCGTGCTTCCCTTCGTACGTAGTAATAACAGACTTGGGATCAGATGAAGCTCTCTCCACGTGTTTACGGACATTACATCCAGCATATGCACATTTGTAGTAACTCCTGCAGAAAGGATTCATTTATCATTTAGTTGCAGATAAGGTGCATCCTTTCCTTCTATATTCATCAATTTCACACCTTGGATAAGGATTTCCCTTGACCACCTTCTGGCCATATTTTCTCCATCTGTATCCGTCGTCCAGAAGATCAACTTCACTTTTAGTCTGCAGCACAATCTTCGATTCCATGCTCCTGCATCATGTATATCAATATCATGGAAAAATAAGTCCAATGATGAATGGAGAAAAACAAGGACAGATTACCGACAGTAACTTACCTTCTCTTGGCCATGGGTTCGTCTTGCTCAAGATGTGCTGCTACTGTGGTTTCTTCCACATTACGGTTATTGGCAACTAATGTGCTTGACTGTAGACGTGCAAACTCGGAAGGGAAGAACTGTACAATCCCTAACTCAGGCTTCGCCTGGGAGTTTACTGTTCGATCGACTGGAGGAGACGAATCTTTACTCCTTTTACTAGATTGCGGAGGATCATGATTGTGTTGTCCTTTATACGTAATCTCACATACTTGACCATCTAGAGACAGCTCAACTTTCTTCTTCACCGGACAATTGTAGTATGCACATTTATAGTAACTCCTATGACACTCACTTGCCTTGACATGCTTCTGTCCGTATTTTCTCCAGTTATAACCATCACCAGCAGGTTTACTATTCCCACCAACATAAGGCGTCGTCATGTTTTTATCGGACGAAGAAACTACAGATGACTCTACCTTTGGACTCTCTTGCTCCTGGGGAAAAGCATTTGTTGGCTGTGCTAAAGTTGCAATCGGCACAGACGTTAAACGGCCTGTTGTCACTTCTACACGATCAGTGGAAGGAGAAGGCTGACATTCCGGTTGCATTTGTTTGAAAGACTCCGATAACGCAGCCTGTGCAGTAACATGTGCCAAGACTTGCTGGTGGGACATTCTATACGTGCTCTGCAGAAGATTCAAGAAGCAATGTTGGATTAAGATAAGTATTTCGAGCTTGATGGAGCCAGAAAAATACCAGAAATTTCTATTGATACATTGATCTAAGCGTCAAATTCTAATCATGTTAGTAGGATCAGGATTAGTATTGAGCACCTAAGAAATGTTGTGCCTTACATAAGGTCTGAAAATTTCTGAGAAAATGCATCCACACCACAACAGAATGAAAAGTGTTGGATTTATGAATGTATTGGTTTTGTATGAATTGAACACGGCGATTTACGTGGTTCGGGAAAATTCCCTACTCC
>JAOYMZ010000080.1:0-10333 GCA_025802335.1 Pinguicula primuliflora | reverse complement strand
GAGGCTCCCTTGATATTTATGGAGATAGGGCTACAATAAGTCGGCAAATTTTTTTCCCTCACGCTGATGGCATGATTATTTTAAGGCAAATTATATTTGTGCCACAAAGTCCGTTAAAGTTTTTAAATTATCCAGTCCTCTTTTTTAAAGACTTGTTTTGCGCAAATATACTAGTACTTCTTTAATACTTTCGGTAGTACTTCTTATTTTTAGAATCTATTGCAAATGTTTAAAAATAATAATTTAAAATTCTAATATAACAGAATTATCGTATATTACAAAAATAATCTTCATTGAACCATTTAAATTCAAGTTTGTTTTATGAAAAAAACATAACGATTTAATAAATATATATATTTTTAAATTAAAAATTAAGTATTAATTTTATTAAATATTTATTATTTTATAAAAAGTATTATAAAATAATATTAATAAAATTATAGGAGAGAAAATATGATTGTAAAAAAAGATAGACCTAACCGAAAGTGCATTGACCTGAAATGTGTGGGTAAAAAGGTAGAACTAGGGCCGCCGACCGATTCTCTCCCCCGACGATTTCAGTTAAAAAATGAGTACCGTTGGTGGAGCCTTTGTCACCGACAGCAAAACAACCACCTCCGACTTGAGGAGGCCCGGTAAGTTGATCTCGTTTTGCCGCAGCCTTTGGACCTTAAGTGGTACGTTTGTTGTTCCCCGCTGGACCTTGTACTTTGTGTGTGTCGTCTGCTACGCGTTTATGATTTACAGTATCAAGGGCATCTATGTCCACGCGTTCTACCTGGGGATGTACAACATTTGTATAGAAATTATCCAATTCTATATCCAGGTTAATGATCTTACGTCCAGATTGATAATCCAGACCATCTAAGTGTTGGCAATCAATGGCTTTTGAATTTTCTCTCTCGGGCACCATACCCGAGGTTCACCGGAAATTGCACACACACACAGTTCTGGCCGGAGAACTCAATACTTTCGGCTGGGATACATAGGTTTTAGATCTTAACCACTCCCTGAAGCTGCCATCCGAGCTTTGGGAAGCTTTGAACTTCAGAAAACAGCCTACACACGCACGCACAGCCCCATCTGCACAAAATCGCTTGGGTAGTCATGGCCCCCAACCCGACTGCGTATCCCTGGCGGTCATATAGGATTAGACGTGAGCTCAGTCAAGGGAAAGCCATAGATAATTTAGAACAACCAACTAGGTATCCCAAACCACCTCAGACACGGCCGGCAAATCAGAATAGTAACATGGCGGGCACGTCGGAGAATGGAGGTAAGTTCGTCAGTCGTCTTGGACCATTACCAGAAGAAGAGAATTGTATGGTAGAAGAAGGTGAAACCAGACAGCAAGCCACCACCTACTACATCACGAACTTCCCAAAGGATATGAACCCTGAGGAGCTGCAGCAACTGATGGCAGACCAAGGGCAACTGGAAAACTTCTATGTTGCAAGGAAGGTATCGATAGAAGGAAAGCAGTTTGGCTTTGCAACCTACAACAAGGATGAAAACTGGGAGACGCTGCTAGCCACGCTCAACAGCCTGTGGATTGGGAACTTCAAAATCAGAGCTAATGTAGCAAGGTATGACAAGACAAGAAATGAGAAAGGTGTGGTTGGAAAACCGCAAAAGAGCTATGTAATCCACAAACCTGGAATACGTACAAATGTATCATACAAAGAAATGATTAGCACGGAGAAGCAAAACACTCAAAAAACGCATCAACCAGCAGTGGATATGAAAGGAAAAGGAAAGATGGAAGAAGTCCAAAGGATAAAATTAGATGAGTATCCAGTCCTATGCAAGAAAGAGGAACCTGACCTTACGTTCAAAACCACGGCAAAAGACACAAAATGGCTGAAGAACAGCAGGCTATGTACTCTAAAAAATCGAGAAAGAGAGAAAGAGTTCAAACGTGAACTACAGAAAGGAGGATACACAAAGTTATGTGTAAGTACAGTGGGAGATGGAAAGCTATTGGTTTGGGATGATGGCGATGGGAAAGAATTAAATGAACTACTAAAGGTAGACAGGGAATGGTTGAAAACATGGCTGAGTGATATAGCCGAATGGACAGAGAGACCTCACAATAAATACAGACTCAGATGTATGAAATTGTATGGTATCCCATACTCATGCTGGACACAGGAAATTTTGGAAAAAGTAGGAGGCGAGATTGGAAGGGTCATAAAGATTGATGAAGTTACCAGTAATAAGTTCCTGCTGGAGGCAGCTCAGATGGTCATACGAACTCCAATCAACAAACCAGTGACAGGGAAGCTATGGATAAAAATAGACGGCAGGGAGTATGAGGTAACCGTGGTTGAGGTGGGAGAAAAGAGAGAGTATGAGGAGACAGAGGATTTTCCACAAACTGACATGGAGTTGACAAGCAGCTCTGAAGCAGAGTCGGAGGAAGACAGAGTTTCAGTAACTAAATGCAAGAAAAGCAAAGGTGGCAGAAGAGGCAATGAAAGTGAGGATGAGGATGATCTGCAGGTACTAGAAAAAAGATGGGAGGAAATGGAGGAAACAAACAACAGAACAGAAGGGGTAGTATGCAAAGAACTATATCCCCCAAAGAAAAACATAGAACTTGAGGAACAAAATGTAAAGGAACAAAATGAATCACAGGAAACGGATGATTCAGAGCCAGAGGAAGAAGATGAACAGGAGTTGGAAAAGGGTGAGAAAGAGAACTATCAAACTGGCAAGTTTTGGAAGCCAGCGAGAATGGAGTGGTGGCCCATGAACAGCACACAAATCTTGGAAAAACAGAAAGTAGTAGAAAAGGCACAAGAGAAGCAGAGAGAAAATGACACAAAAAATATGGGAAGTGAGGCATTAAGAACACAAGGAGAGATGGAAGAGGAAATTGAAATTGAAAAGGAATCTGAAAATATGGGGGAGAAACAAGAGCAGGAGTGTAAGGAAAAGCAAGATAAGGTGGAAAGTAGAGCTGATAAAAATGAAAAGAAGGGACATAAGGGTGAAAAGGAGGATGAGGAGATAATGAAAAAAATACAACAAGAAATGATGAAAATTGTGATGGAAGGAGGGATAGTTCCAGAGGATGGAATGGACACGGGGATTATTCCGGAAACACAGGAGACTCAAAAAAATCAGAATATAGGAATGAGTGACAAGAAAGGGATGAAACCAACTGAGAGCAGGAGAAAGAGTCAAAAGAAGAACAGGAAAGGCACTAAACAGAGACAGGAAAATGATGTGTTCAGAGAGGAATGGAACGCAGTTATGGAAGAGACAGCAAGAAAAAAAACTGCTAAGAATAAAACAAATACAAAGGACAGGAGCCAAGATCATGGAGGAAACACTCAACTGGAAATACAAGATGTATCAATCTCTGATAGCAACATCATAGCGACAAACAGCAGGCATCTAAAGGAGGAGGCAAAACACAGCTATGAGTTGGGAAAGGAGCTAGGAGTGGTACACAAGTTGGATGAAAAGAGCTCCATGGAAAAATTCATCAACCTAGAAAAAGCAGATCTCGAAAAACAAGGGGAAGGAAAAGGTAATCAGGTCATAAATCTGTAGTTAAAACACAAGAAACGGAGGAAGGAAGGAAGGAGAAACAACAAGTCAAAATGAGGATAATGACTTATAATGCACGAGGCATAGGAGGTGTTGGGAGAAGGAAAAGAATAAAAGAACTTCTGAGAAAAAATAGAGTGGATTTTGTGGTCATTCAAGAGACAAAAAAAGAGGTGGTAGACGTAAAGATGGCAAAAAGTTTGTGGTATGGAGATAAGATGGATTGGGTCTATACAAGCGCAAATGGGCAATCAGGAGGTCAAGTTTGCATTTGGAATACCACAAAATTTAAAAGACAAGAAATCTGGAATCATGAGGGAATTTTGGGAATTCATGGAAAGCTGGAAGGAGAAGAAGTGCCATGCAATATTGTGAATGTTCATGGACATGCAGAATTGGAGATGAAAAAAGAACAGTGGCAAGCCATATTAGATCAATATTGGGGAAAGGAGCAAGAAAAATGGATAGTGCTGGGAGATTTCAATGCAATTCTGGACAGGAACGAAAGGAAAGGAGCTGGGCATACCAATTACAACATGGAAATAAAGCATTTTAAGAAATTTGTGGAGCAAATGAGGTTGTCCAATTTGCCAATGGCAAGGAGAAAATACACATGGCATTTAACATCTTTGAAGGCCATGAGCAGAATAGATCGAATTCTGCCTAATGATGTGTGGTTGAATGGTGAAGAGATATGGACTCAAACAGGGCTAGATAAGCAGGACTCAGATCACATTCCTGTGATACTCACAAAAACAGTGTTAGATTGGGGCCCTAAACCAACAAGGTTTCTGGATAGCTGGCTGAAACAGGAGGGTTTTGAACAAATGGTTAAAGCATCCTGGGAAAAGGGAGGACTGGAAGGAAGTCAGAGCTATATTGTAAAGGAAAAAATCAAAAGACTGAGAAAGGAGGTGAAGGAATGGAATCTGTTAGAACGTGGAAATCAAGAAGAAAGTTTGGTCAAGCTGAAAAAATTATGGAACGAGATTGAGGAGCAAGTGGAAACAGAGAGTGGAACTACACCAGAAAGCAATACTCTATATGAAATCAAGGATCAAATTCGGAAACTAGAGGAGATGGAGGAGGAAAACTGGAAACAAAAATCGAGAGAGATGTGGCTAAAGAAAGGAGATGCAAATACTGCATTCTTCCACAGAAGAGTAAATGGCAATAGACATAAGAGCTCAATAGTTGGAGTGTGGGAAAATGGGGTTTGGATAGATGATGTAAAAGGAGTAAAAGAAACATTCAGACAACACTTTCAGCAAAGGTTCACTGAAAGTGACACAAATAGACCATCTTTAGAAGGACTAAACGCAAGGCAAGTAAGCTTGGAAACAGCAAGAAAACTAGAATGCAGATTCACGGCACAGGAAATCAGAGAAGCAATACATCAGTGCAATGGAAAAAAGAGTCCAGGCCCGGATGGAATAAATTTCAACTTCATAAAGCGCTTTCAGCAGGTTTTGGAAGAAGACATTGTGAAACTGATGGATGAATTTTATGAGAAAGGCCAGATAGTGAAAGGAGGAAACGCGGCACATATCACTCTATTTGCAAAAAAAGAAAATCCATTGCAAGTAAGCGATTACAGACCCATCACCTTGGTGGGAGCTACATATAAGATCATGTCAAAAATCTTGGCGGGAAGGATGAGTTGTGCTCTAGATGAAGTAATTTCAGGAACACAAACAGCTTACATTGGAAAGAGACAAATTGTAGATGGAATAATAATCGCAAATGAGGTAATAGCTGAGGTCAAACAGACAAGACAGGCTGCTTTTATTCTGAAAATAGATTTTGAGAAGGCCTATGACATGGTAAATTGGAGTTTTCTTGAGGAGATGGCAAAAAAGGTTGGAATACCTCTGAAATTCAGAAAATGGATCAGGGCAAGTCTAACATCTGCTACAACATCTATTCTTCTAAATGGAAGCCCTACATCTGAGTTTACACCAACAAGGGGAATTAGGCAAGGCGATCCAATGTCACCGTTTCTGTTCTTGTTGGTAGCTGAGGGGCTCTCCCTAATGATCGAAAAGGCCATGAGCCTAGAAAAGTACAAACCAGTGGAGGTTGGAAAAAACAAGATCAGAATATCACATCTACAGTTTGCAGATGACACGATATTTTTTGGACATGGAAACTGGGAGAATATTAGATGTATCAAGGTAATTCTGAGAAATTTTGAAGTGGTGGCTGGCTTGAAGATAAACTTCAGCAAAAGCTCATTAATTGGGCTGAATATGGATGACAGCGAGGTGAAGAGGATGGCTAAATTTCTGAAATGCTCAACTTCAGCATTACCAATAAACTATTTGGGAATGGCAGTGGGAGATAATCCAAGGAGGATGAAAATGTGGAAACCTATCATAGAAAGGTTCCAAAAAAAGCTGAACAAATGGGAAGATAACACCTTGTCAGTGGGAGGGAGGACTGTGATTCTTAATTCTGTTCTTAGCTGCATGCCATGTTACTATTTCACCATTTACCGAGCCCCTAAGATTGTAATACAAACCTTAGAAAGAGAGCAGAAGAAATTCTTCTGGGGAGAGACAAAGGACAAGAGAAAAGTGCATTGGGTAGGATGGGAAAAAGTAACACAACCAAAGGAGAATGGTGGTTTAGGAATAAGAAATCTAAACATGTTCAATCAAGCAATGCTTGGCAAACTGGCTAGCAGAATACTTGATAATACTAACCCTCTTTGGAAACAGGTAATCAGATCGCGCTATGGCATAAAAGGACAACTGAAGATTGGAAAACTACGAGAGCTACGCCTACAGGATAGTCAAGGAAGCAACAGACAAGTAGGAAGAGGCAAGCAATCAAAATGGTGGCAAGACTTAGCAAAGATGCTTGAAGAACCTTGGCTACAAGATATGTGGAATCTAAAAGTTGGACGAGGAAGTGCAATCCTGTTCTGGGAAGAGGTATGGACAGGAAGTGTATCCATGGCTACAGAGTTTCCTAGACTATACAAAAAATCAAAGCAACAACAAAAGATGATCCAAGAGCTAGGAGAATGGCAGAATGGAAGCTGGATTTGGCGTTTCGAATGGAAAAGAGAGCTCAATTCACTGGAACAAGTGGCCTTCAACAACATGCTCATCATCCTAGATAAGGTACAATTACAGGAAAGCATAGAAGACAGCTGGTCCATGGAGCAATGCAGAAGCAAAAAATTCACAGTCAAAGAATGTTATGAACTGAAATCGCAACAATTGCAAAATCCATGGACAGATGAAGAACGGAAGAAACTGTCAATAGGGCATAGCAAAATGGTACCAGCGAAGGTAAAGATTTTCGTATGGAAACTCCTACAGGATTGCTTACCGACCAAGTCCAATTTGAAGCGCAGAAAAATCATCCCAGATGATCAGAGAATAATGTGCAGCCTGTGCCAGGAAGAAGAAGATGAAAATGAGCACCACATATTTAAAACCTGCTCAATTACGAAGGAGATATGGAAACAAATTGCTATCTGGCTCAACATTACCAGTGAAGCAGAAGCTCCATCCTTGGAATTCTTCATCAGCCAGATACCGAACGGAAAAGATACACATGTGTGGAAAACGATATGGATAGCTTTCGTCTGGGAACTGTGGAAAGCACGAAACAGAAAGCATTTCATGAATGAAGACCTAGACGAGAAATTGATCGCAAAAAGGGTTAAAGAATCAACATGGATGTGGTGGAAGACTCGATCAAAACCAGAAACATCAGACCAGAACAGAATTGGTGTGAATGGCGAAATATCGCTGCTCCAATGGATGCAAGGTCTCCTGCCGGCAAGGAATTACGCAAATCAAGCGTAAATCACAGATCAACAAAGGAAGAATCGGGTGTTGTGCTTCGTTCTCAAACGAATTGAAACAGGGAAACAAGCCGCTGGAGAATCGGATGTCGGAGCGAACTCAAACCTGTAAACAAGTTTTGTAAATATGTAAAAAAACTTTTCATTTAATAAAATTTATATTGCCTATCAAAAAAAAAAACGTGTGGGATTTGGCGCACGTATATATAAAAAAATCTTGAATGATAATGGGCTCGGTCCGGATCACTCCGACCTGAAGCCCAAGGGTCGAAGGGTTGGGTCACTATTTTTATGTTATATCCTATACTACCCAATCCAAGGATCGTAGGTAAGGATCACGAATCTATTGTTTGACATCGGATCGGATAGGCCCTATTGAATATTTCATCATCTCTACTCTCTTGACCAATTTATTTGATGGGATTTGGGTGCAAATAAAAAGATTGATAACAAATATCGCATGTTCGTACCTAAAATTAAAAATCTTTCTTCAGTCAAGGGTCGTATTCGATTTCAAATATCTAGAAGTAATCAATTTATGCGAAGAAAAAAATGACAGGGCATTTAAAAAATTACTCAACTGGTCCATCACCAGTAAATATAATAATATATAGATTCGGTCAATTCAATGGTATGATCAAGTGTCCAACTTTAATACATAAAAAAAGTTGAAGTTTTGATCTTGATTTATTCCCCGGTAACACTAAATAATCTCCCTATATATATGTATGCAGCTCTGCTACATTCTCACATAGAAACAACAATATGTTGAGTTATAAGATTTTGCTAACTATCTTTATCTCCATTACTATTTCCACCTTTCTCAGTTCCACCACCGCAGTTCCCTGCAACGGCCCATGCAAGACGCTCAACGACTGCGACGGCCAACTCATATGTATTAACGGGAAATGCAACGACGATCCGGATGTCGGAACACATATATGCCAACATACCCCACCATCTCCCGGAGGGGGCGGTAACTGCCAATCCTCCGGCACACTGAAGTGCAATGGGGTAAATATCAATATTCAAGAATTTTTAGGATTCATATTTTATTCAATTTTTTTTGGTAAACAAATCTTTTGTATTTATTTGTGCAGAAAATAAGGGTATGTACAAGGAATAATGCTATATGTTCCAACACTTTGTCCCTAATTCATCCCTACAAAAATAAAAGATTAGTTATTTAACATAAAAAATTTTAATGACATTTAAATGATAGACTAAACTTGCAAAATTCTTAATTAAATTACATGTAGGGATGAATTAGAGACAAAGTATTGGGATATGTAGCATCACTCATTTACAAGTGTACAAATATTTTTTCTTCCTCACCCCAGTTTTGCAGCCCATCCAAAAAAATTGATTAATGTAGGGCCAGAAGTGTTGTTGGCACTGGCGGAGCTACTGTTGGGCGGGCCCAGACTTTAGCTCGGGCCCATTTTTCGTAGTCCAGGAATAGTTATGGGTTGACCCACTATTAAAAAAATATTTAAGAGCCCAGCCCGGGCTAAAAAATTTTTTGGATCTGCCATTAGTTGTTGGGTCTGTGTTCCAGTTCAAAATGGGTTCATGAAATTCAATTTTTTTTATAACCATAGTGTGATTGATCCATGAAATTCGTGCAAAGTAATGCATCACATAGACAGGAGTAAAACTCGGGCTTAAACAATGCAAAGAATTGTTGCACCTAATGAAAATTTAACTTGAACATACCTCTCTTTTAGAGTCTTAATGTGAGTCCTCCACTAGACCCAACCAATTAGGGTTTATTCAATAACTGATTATTATACACAAATTTGCATGAATCAGGTGTCCTACCCTAAATACACTTGCTCCCCGCCGGTCATTTCCTCCACCCCCGCCAAGCTGACGCTGAATGATTTTAGCGCCGGAGGTGACGGAGGCGGCGCGTCAGAGTGCGACGGTCAGTACCACAGCAATAGTGAGCATGTGGTGGCGTTGTCGACGGGTTGGTACGCTGGAGGATCAAGGTGTGGGAAGATGATACAGATCACGGCGAGGAACGGGAGGACGACGACGGCCAAAGTGGTGGACGAATGCGACTCCCGGAACGGCTGCGATGCCGAGCATGCATATCAGCCTCCGTGCCATAATAATATCGTGGATGGATCGGACGCCGTGTGGAAGGCTTTGGGGCTAAACGAGGACTTGGGTATTGTGGAAGTCACTTGGCATATGGCATAATTCAAGAGTCAAGAAGATCAATAAAATCGAAGGAATGTAGCATGTGCCTTGAGAACGGATATAGCGCACGGCCCCCTGGCCGCACTCCCACACTCCCGCCCCGTTTTGCTCCAAAAATTGACGATTTCCCAAAAATTTAAATGGTATAAACCCTATAAACCCGAGGGCTAACTATTACGACGGCTTCGCCGCCGAAAAAACTAAAACCCTATTTAAATGTTATAAACCCAATAGCTAAATATCAACCCTTGGGCTAAACCCTATAAACCCAAGGGCTAAAAACTATAAACCCAAGTCTAAATTTTTCAAAAATCGTCCATATTTTGGCCAAACAGGGAGGGGGTGCATTAGGGGTGCGCAGATTGGGGGTACCTATAACATTTGTGACGTGCCTTGTATCATTAGCTGACGTCCTTTCTCCCTTACCATAAATGCTGCAATAAGAAAACGTTGTTGTTTTGGGAAATAATTTAAGTTACAACATTTTTTCACAAAAAATTATATAAGACATTCCCAAGTAGAATACTACGCCCCACACATACTAATATGTGTGTGCTCCATGTTGAAGTGTTTGTCCCACATTGATTGGGAAACACTTATTGACCTAGTTTTAATAGAAATTGTGGAGAGAATCTATCACCTTGATATCATAGTTTTAATTGGGCTCGATTTACTCCAAGACCTAGTGACCTGATTAGGGGCCGGACGGCCCGCGACCCGTACTTATGGGCCAGGTCAGATTTCTAG
>JAOYMZ010000079.1:0-10334 GCA_025802335.1 Pinguicula primuliflora | reverse complement strand
TCCTACTAAATCTAACCGAATCTGCTCGTCCCATGTTCTCTTAGGTCTCCCCCGCCCTCGTCGCCCTTCGACTTGTATTCATGTTCTATAATATAATTCAGCACTTTCAATATATTGGGTCTAATGCGGCCTACGAGCAAAGCGGGAACCTACGTGGAAGCACATAATCCGTTGTTGATTGTTCTATTCACGTCGGACGGAAAGAGCACGACTATACATGTTAGACCCAGACATGCCGTCTGGTATTAAACATTTAACAATAAATAACCCTCCTGACCTCAGACAATCGTTGATATCTCGGAAGAGACATTCGTGCTCCAAATATACTGTAATCAATGGTTCTATCCACGTCTGACGGTACAAGCTCGACTATACGTGGTAATCCGAGTCGGGCCCTAAACTATTAAACAAATAAAGCAATCGACAGGACCATGATCCAGCCGCGACCAAAAGCCATTTGCGCTCCAACTATTAAATAAACGAAGTGATCAACAGGACCGTGACCCATCGTGGTTATCTCGGAAGAGACATTCGTGTTCCTACTATACTGTATTAAGCAAAACATACGTGGTAAACCCAGATAATGCAGTCGGACCCTAAACTAATAAACAAACAAAGCGATCGACAAGACCGTGACCTGTCGTTGTTATCCCGGAAGAGTCATTCGTGCTCCAATTATCCTGTAATCTATGGTTCTATCCACATCTGATGTTACGGGCTCGACTATACGTGGTTATCCCGGTTACCTCAGTAGGGCCCTAAACTATTAAACAAATAAAGCAATTGATCGGACCATGACCCGACCACGACTAAAAGCTATTCGTGCTCCAACTATTAAATAAACAAAGCGATCGACAGGATCATGACCCATCGCGGTTATCCCAGAAGAGATATTCGTGCTCTTACTATACTGTATTAAGCACAACATACGTGATAAACCCGGATAATGCAGTCGGGCACTAAACTATCAAACAAATAAAGCAATCGACAAGACCACGACCTG
The DNA here is from genome assembly GCA_025802335.1 of Pinguicula primuliflora. NCBI lineage: Eukaryota > Viridiplantae > Streptophyta > Magnoliopsida > Lamiales > Lentibulariaceae > Pinguicula > Pinguicula primuliflora. The sequence continues at coordinate 9,331 of JAOYMZ010000079.1, read as the reverse complement.
TCATTGTTACCCCAAAAGAGTCATTCGTGCTCCAATTATCCTCTAATCCATGGTTCTATCCACGTGTGACGGTACGAGCTTGACTATACGTGGTAATCCTGGTTACCTCAGTCGGGCCCTAAACTATTAAAAAAATAAAGCAATCGACAGAACCGCGACCCAACCGCGACCAAAAGCCATTCGTGGTTATCCTGGAAGAGACATTCGTGGTTATCTTGGAAGAGACATTCGTGCTCCTACTATACTGTATTAAGCACAACATACGTGGTAAACTCGGATAATGCAGTCGGGCCCTAAACTATTAAACAAACTAAGCGATCGGCAAGACCGCGACCTGTTGTTGTTATCCCAGAAGAGTCATTCGTGCTCCAATTATCCTGTAATCCATGGTTCTATCCACGTCTGACGGTACGAGATCGACTATATGTCGTAATCCCGATTACCTCAGTTGGGCCCTAAACTATTAAACAAATAAAGCAATCGATGGGACCACAACTATATGTGGTAAACGCGGATAATACAGTCGGATCCTAAAAAATAACACTAAAACATAATCTAAATTTCGTTTAAGTAACGCTTGGACTCATAATTGTGGTATATAATTCAATACTTTTATATAATTTAATTTTCGTTTAACACTTATATAAACCGTAAAACTATTATTTGTTGATTTCCTCTATTATCGATACCGATCAGTTGGGAATTTTCATCCCAATCGACTTCCTTAATGCTTGCCTTTTCAAGGACCGACGACATTAGCGTTGACTATTGGGGCGTACTCGGAAAATTTCGCAACATTTTAGGCGCATTGTTTGTTCTTGACTGTCGGCTTTATGTGGTTTGAAACTTTGAAAGATTCAATTTTTATCAAAGAAGATTGACTACCGATAACTGCTTTGACGAAGTAGAAAATCTAGGCCGCAGGAATTGGATTGTTCAGGTGTTTTGCCTGAATTTATAGGACCGACGCTGCTATCAATCTCAGATAAATTGTTCGGCAGTTAATTGAGTGGGCACTGGGTTACCCACTATAACGGCAATTGATTGCATTCTTGTTGCCTGTGTAGCTTCGCATTCTTGTCATCAGAATCAAAGGCTTTGACAGGTGCATTCTATTCCTCGCCCAATCCATATTTCTTAACATCACCAGGGAGTTTTCTACTTCGTACTTTTAATTTGCTTCTAATTTTGCAATCCAGTTATATTACTTTCGCTAGTAGTATCATTTGTGTTGGGTGTTAGTGCTCTTATTTTGTTGGTAGTATTGCCTATTTTGATAGTGGTATTAGCTTGTAGGGAATATAGACATGCGTATTAATTATGATAACTTGAGGTCGTGTCCTGTGACGAGGGGTCAGGGGAGGGAAGAGTTATTGAACTTAGACTACGGAGTGAAGTGCGAGTGAAGGAGAACCAATTTGATTTCATGCCAGGGAAGTCATCGATGGAAGCAATCCATCGCCTCAGACGGCTAATGGAGAAATACCAGACACATAAACGGAATCTCCATATGGTTTTCATAGACCTAGAGAAGGCATATGATACTATACCATGAGAGGTTATTTGGGAATGTTTAGAAACCAAGAAGGTCCCATGTATGTATGTGAGGGCTATACAAGATCTGTATGAGGGTACGAAAACTAGTGTGCGAACCTTAGTGGGAGAAACATAGTATTTTTCAGTAGATATAGGATTGCATCAAGGGTCTGCACTGAGTCCGTTTCTATTCACAGTAATTATGGATATACTCTCTCAGGATCTAGAGGATGAAGTACCATGGTGTATGTTGTTTGCGGATGATATTGTCTTAGTGGCTGAGACGAAAGAGGAGGTAAATGCTAAATTGGAGCGTTGGAGAGAGACATTGGAGGCTAAGGACCTCCGATTGAGTTGCTCAAAGACGGAGTATATTGCATGCAATTTTTCCAATGAAACGGAGGAAAGTAGTATGGAAGTTATGATTGCGAAGCAGACCCTCCAACAGAAAGATAGTTTTAAATATTTAGGATCCATCAAACAAAAGGATGGATATGTGGAAGGTGACATTGTCCATCGCTTCAAGGTTGGATGGATGAAATGACGGTCGGCTACTAGAGTGTTATGTGATAAAAAAGTCTCACTCAAGTTAAAGGAAAATTTTTATAGAACAGTTATACGACCAGCGATAATCTACAAATCACAGTGTTGGGCTATGAGTCTTTCACATGTGCGAAAATTTGAAGTGACGAAGATACGGATGCTAAGGTAGATGTGTGGTCGTACGAGATTAGATAAGATTTCAAATGGGATATTTAGAGATACACTAGGTGTCGTATCTATAAGTGCCAAAATGATGGAAGGAAGGTTGCGATGGTTTGGACATGTACGCAGAAGAAGTTTGGATGATTCAGTAAGGAAAATCGAAGGATTACATGTCGAAGGGCGATGAGGACGGCGGAGACCTAAGAAGACATGGGATGTGCAGATTCAGTTAGATTTAATCGGATTAAATTTCTCTGAGGACATGATCTCTAATCGGACGAGTTGGATACGCCATATTACGGTTAAAGACACATAAGACTATATAGAGTAGTGATTTGCTTATTGATCTCTAAACTGATAGGTATTTGGTTATTTAGTTGGATCGTTATTTGCGTAGGCATTCATTTATTTCGGTATGTACGTAGTGTATGGTTGGAATAAGTAGGTATCCATGTTTATACTTGTTTCTCTTCTTTTATTCTTTTATTATTTTTATTATTATATTTTTTTTATTTTTTATTTTTTATTTTTTATTTTTATTTTTTATTTTTATTTTTTATTTTTTTATTTTATTTTATTTTATATTTTTTTTAGAGTTGGGAGTCTTTACGGAAACAATCTCCTAATTCTGTTGTGGGGTAGGGTATGATTGCGTACATCCTACCCTCGCAGACCTTGCCTAAGGGCGTGATTTACTTGGTATGTTTGGTTTGGTTTGTCCTATATAAACCGTGAGACGAACAATGTATGATTGATTCACATCCAAGACAAGTTGCTCTTACGAGGTATGTAATGAAGTGTCTTTGTTTCCAATCTATTTGAAAATATTGTCTTTGATCTCACAAGTGTCTTAGCAGTTAGCACCCGATAAAAACTAATGTATTCACACGCTTGTTTATTCATTTATACTCACTTAGCTTGATAATTAGAGTAATTAGAGTTTTTTTAATATTTTAGCCATAATTAAATACCCGAATAACAAAGTCGAAAATAAGTCATCAGTTGATAAAACCACGACGCATTCGCAGTTAACCCAGATATCTTAGTCGGGTCATTACCCTAAATCCAAAATCCTAAACTTACTTAACATTTTAATTACTTATTTATTTTAATACTTATCAAAAAAATAAAATAAAACACTGCACGTGTAGTCTTTTCATAGCCTGCGTGTGCAGTCTTTTCATTGACTGCGCGTCTTTCCATGAATAGAGCGATCAGTTTCGAGATTCTATTGTGATGGAGAACAGTTGAAACAATTATGATTATTCAAGATCTTATTCTATAAAAAGATACAACAACAATCAAAAAAACCTACTCCTCCTTCCTCGTTCGTAAGTTGTAACACATGGTTGTCAACATTGCTGCTTCCTTCTCTGATTCCGTCCCCGTTAGAATAAGACATACCATATTATTATGTGCAGTTATCTTTAGCTTGGAAGACAAACCTGCAGCTTTCTACAAATTACACTTTCCCTCCAACAGTTTGTTTACAAGTAAAGTGGTGCTGATGTGTCTTCTGGGATAAAGTGAGTTGTCCATAATGTACTTTGCAAGCTCCATGTATTAGCACTTGCGCTTGATATTACAACGGCCTTTTCTAAGAAAGAGACTTACACTCTCATAGGATAGATTTCCCGTTTGCAACAGATATGGGATGCGGTCCGACATTTAAAGGAAACTTCTCCTCCTACAATCTTAAGGTCATCCACGAGATTTTCTGAACATGAATCTCCATCCAAAGCATCTTTGACTACAATATTTGTAACCTGTTGACTTTATTGGATTGATATGAGTATTTCATATTTATTGCAGTTGAGGTTCTCTCACCTCGGATACTCGCTTACACGTATATGTGTTACGGGGCTGCAGTAAACTCCAGTATTTTCAAATACAATTAAAAAACAAAAAACAAAATAAAAAATAAAATGCAATTATTCATTTGCCCTCCAAAGAGTCTTTCCGCCTTCCGGCATGCTCCTATACTATATGTGTCTCTTCGTCTTCATATTCGCTCCTCGCTGGCGCCAGTCGATAAAAGTGCGACCATTCGTGTTTTTCAAATTCCATTACTTATGCGTGTATCGCTCGACCATACGTGCCTTACACGTGTATAGTTTTAGAATGGTGCGCTGTACGTGGGAATCGTGCGACCATACGTTCTTTACACCTTCCAAATGAAATGACTTTCTTGCCCTCCAAAGTGTCTTTCCACCTTCCGGTCTGCTCCTACATGTGTCTTTTCGTTTTCATATGCACCCCTTCCTATTATTCGATACAAGCGTGACCATACGTATTTTTTATAAGCGTCTTTTGCTGCAAAACTTCACAAAACACATAATCAAGATGTCTGGCTCGCACCAAAATTCTTCTTCATCCGACTGCCTAGACATCATCATCCATTGTCCCATTGATGCGTTTCACTTTATCGTTCATCATACGGCGGTTGATATCACCGCAAATGGCAGAGTCAGTTAGGACTTTCATTTCAAAAATCAAAATAATCCATTCGCACCTATAAAAAAACAATCCATTCATTCGGAACTCGATAGTACATTCGTTCGGAGCCCGATAGTACATTCGTTCGGAGACCGATAGTACATTAGTTCAAAACCTGATAGTACATTCATTCGGAACCCGATAGTACATTCGTTCAGAACCCGGTAACACATTTTTTTTAATCCGAATAGTCGAGACTAAATTATCATCAACATTCTATATACTAGATTCTTCCTATTTAGTATCAACAAGCAGCCCAGATACGATTAATTCAGTAACCATGGCGGAGTATCGTTAGACGAGACATACGAACCACAATGTTAATCGACATCATCTTCCATTCTTCCCAGATTCTGAAAGAAGCATTCGCGACAGGCAGCTATTGGGCCCAGTATGTTAACTTCTATCATACGGTGATTGATGTCACCGCGTATGACTGGCTATCCAGGTGATTCAGCCTGAAGGGCAAAGTCAGAGACAGCGTCAAAGGATTCGATCGTGTTGGACACACGATGAAGTTTAGAGGCAAGAGCAGCTAAGTTGGGTGGTAAGCTCCAAACGGTAGCAATTCTGGCTGCATTAGTGGCGTCGAGGCTATCCAGAGTGAATCTGTTGGGCCATGTCGGGTCATGGTGTTCAGCGATTACAAAGTTAAAGGCGGCAGTCGCTGCGACAAGTTCGTCGAGTGCAGTGTCGAGGACTGCATTGGATGCAAAATCATCTGATTCGACAATGTTGTTGCATAGGGCAACGAGGCATGCGGCCTCGGAGGCGAAGGCGGTTGCAAAAGCAACGATGGCACGAAAGTTGATGAATGAGATGGCAAAAAGGTCGGAGGCGATCACGACAAGGGCGGTAACTGAATCAGCTAAGGTTGTGACAGCGACACTCATAGTTTGAACTTTTAAACTCTAGATTTTTTCACCGTCGGAAATGATACAGTAAAAAATTCGTCTTCCGGCTATTGACTTGATTAGAAGGTATTAAGAAGGTTTAGTATTTTATTTCTTTTCTTCCTTTTTTTAATGCCTTTTAAGTAAAAAAACAATAAAAGTAAATCAAAAATAAAATAGGAGGTTACATTTCAAAATAAGATTATCGCGGAGGTTACTTATCTAATTATTCCATTAAGTTCTTGTTGCTAGTTCAGTTGTGGGTTGGCATTAATTTTTCAACTCAGAACCCTTCTAAATTTGTCGTGGGCTTCGTAAGAGTGAGAATTTATCAAACCAGTCCGATGTGAACTTATGTTCTGAAATGCATATTATGCAAGATGAAGACGTTTAGCTAGTGCCAAAAAAAATTCCATGCCTTGATCTTGATTTAAGTTGACTTCAAACAGTTAAATTTATATACAAAATATGGAATTTATGTGAAATAATAGAGGTGAATTACTCCTTGCCGAGTTATCTCTTTTTTTGGATAACCATGGTATCTGAAACCATTTTTGGTCTGACTAATCCATGGGATCCATGCAAAAGCAAAACCCAAAGTAAAGCCCAAAGAAAAACTCAAAGTAAAGCTCCGAAGCAAAGCTCAATAACAAAGCTCAGAAGCAAAGCTCAGAAGCAAAGTTCAGTAGCAAAACTTAAAGCAAAGCTAAAACTTCAAAACAAAACTAAAAGTAAAGCGTTAAAGCAAAACTGAAATGACATGATTATCATTTTGATGAGTTTATCTTCCTATTATTAGGGGGATCCAAACTTGTGCCTGAAGCACGAAAAGATATAATATGACATAATCAAGAATTATCTCATCTTGATCAAAGATAAAATAAATGTGAATTAGAAGTTCAAAGGATAATCCATTTGCAGAACATTGCAAATCAATTACCGGATGCATTTGCAGACAGTCAACTGGATGTAAAATTCCACCTATAAGAATTGAATGTCCCAGAAGGACAAAATACCAACAAAACGGTAAATGAATCTACACAACGCCTGAAGCGTGCTAGACCTATTGGTTCAAAGGATACAATTTCTCGAAAGAAAAGAGCACCAATAAAAAATGTGAATCATAATGATCACCAGATTCAGACAAATATAATATCTAATGACTCTCCTGAAGCTCCCCTTCATGAAAAGGAAGCTCCAAATGAAGAACCTAATGAAGATGTTCAGGTACCTGATAATAATGAGATCTCAATTCACTATGTATTATCAGGAGAGGTCTTAGATCGAAAGAAAACTATTATCGATGATATTTTGCGTATAATATTGCTTTTAATCTCACCAAATGTGAAGATGAAATAGAACTACACTCTGTCGAAGAATGTCGACGTCGAGATGATTGACCAAAATGGAAAGAAGCAATAGAATCAGAGTTGAGCTCACTCGAAAAACACAAGGTCTTCGGGCCTAATATTCAAACACCTAATGGTGTTAAGCCGATTGAATACAAGTGGCTATTTGTTCGAAAAAGAATAAACGAAATAAAATTGAACATAACAAACACTCGCCTTATTGCACAAGGCTTCTCTCGAAAACCGGAAATGATTATGAGGAAATAAATTTTCCAGTCATTGATGCAATTACAATCCGATTTTTTATCAGTTCAACATCATTTATGAGAAACTGGAGATACAATAAATGGATGTTATACAGCATAGCTGTATAGACCATACGATAAAGAAATTTATACGAAAATTCCAAAAGAATTTAAGATGACTATTGCATCTTATGGTGAATATATCAATATCTACTTCATTAAACTTCAAAAACAAATATGTGGATTAAAATCAGGTCGGATGTGGTAATTTGCTCATGTATATTCATCGAGAAAAGTATATATGATTTTTCAATAGTTGCAAATAATTTAAATCTTATAGGGACTCCAAAAGAGCTCAACGAAACTGCAACATATTTAAAAGATGAATTCTATATGAAAGATCTTGGTAAAATGCGATTTTATCTTGGACTACAAATTGAACATGTCTCAAAAGGGATATTTGTGCATCAAAGAATTAGACAATGAAAGTCCTGAAGAACTTTTACATGGACATGCCCATCCCTTATCTACACTCATGGTGGTAAGATCACTAGATCCCAAGAAATATCTATTCTATTCAGTTCAAGACGATGAAGAGATACTTGGACTAGAAGGACTATATCTCAGTACCATAAGTGCACCAATGTATAACTTCTGGAAAGATATAGTGCTACTACAACTCGGAGAAATTGGTATGGTATCAAGCACATTGATAAGCACCTAATTAGGGCTTATTTCATGCTATATTTTAGTCCATTTCATTCCCTAAATACCAAGATTTTAGCTCAAAATATGCTCATTTCCACTTTTGTTAGAACTCGGGTACATGATTTTATTTTGTAACAACTCATGCTCAATTCACTACATATTTTGCTAGGATTTATTTCAAGCATGTCAAGAGGTTTATTTGGAGTTCAAATCTGCCCAGACTTAGCCAAAAATTTGGGCAGAATCACCGAACTCATCCTAGAGTTACAAGTGCAAGCCATCACCCTAAAGAATCACCTTGACCCATGGAGAGAGGGCTCGGGGTCCGCTCACACCACAAGTAACCCAGGCTCGGTCTGGCCATGCCAACCACACATATACAAGGGTAGGAGGTGGCGAAGGCCTGAACTGGAAGGATACAACAACCTTCCAAAAAGTAGCATTGCCATTTTGGGAAAGAAGTTTGGAATTACTTGAAGGCCCTTGCAAAAATCACATCTCTCTTGTCCCTACATGGTTAAAGCTGGAATTTCACCAGGGGAGAGATGAAACACCCCTATATAAGTTTCATGTTTGAATTCAAATCATTTGGGACATGTATGGTGGAGATTGAAGCAAGGACAGCATCCTATGTGCAGATTGAGTGAAATGTCTGATGTCTCCCTTCAGTTGCTGATAGCTTCGTGTAGGCTTCGAGGTCACGGGGGTAAATTCACACCATAGATAGCCCTTGAGCTATTGAACAAGTTGTCTTTACACCCCAGATCAATTAGAGGCATCAGAACCATGGTTTGAGCTGCAACTACACAGAATGGTCAAACTGTGACATTGTCCAAAAGAACCCTGAAAAGAGTGTGTTGTTCCATTGAATTCTAGAGGGGGCCCGAGGTAAAAACACTCTAAATTGAATGCCCTAGCAGCGAAAAGAACCAGATTGGCAGAGAGATTCATTATCCACGAGCGGACTCAAGGGTTCACCAGCTGCGCAAGGAAGAAACGCAAGGAGAAGCAAGGATCTCCATCAAGCTCACATTCGGCTACCTTTTTCTCTTCCCTTCTTAATTTCATGACTATTTCTTGTATTAGAACCGTTTATTTTGGATGTTTTAGCTCCTGTTATGTGCTAAGTTTGTAGTTCAAGGCTCGGTTGAGCCTCCCTTTAGAAACCATGTCATTTTAATTATGAAGGTGTTCTAGTTTACATTGGTTTTATATGGTTGTGCTTGATTTGTCACTTGGGTGTGGTTTAGACCTGAATTTACACTCCATTGAGGTGGGTTAGGTCGGAAACTAGATTACAAGACTTAGCCTCTATATAGAGTACAATCACACTACGGTCCTTGGGAGTATAGCACCCCTAACTTGTAGTGTCACATTAGGGATAGTTCATTTGCACTCA
>JAOYMZ010000078.1:0-10336 GCA_025802335.1 Pinguicula primuliflora | reverse complement strand
TGTTAAATAACTAATCTTTTATTTTTGTAGGGATGAATTAGGGACAAAGTGTTGGGACATGTAGCATTATTCTAAAATTAATTGGTCATACCTAATTCATAGACGGCTTTGGACTGCAGGTCTTCCTATATTGGTCGGAAATGTAAATTATGGAAGGAAAAGAATATCTCTCTTATTTAACTAACTAAAAAAATTTACATTAGTTGGATTTGGAATTTCCAATGGAAATGACATTAGGAAGTTTTAAATCAAATATTTCATTTATTGGGTAAATTAAAAGTTGTATTGAAAAGGTTATGTATATTTTTTTACCATTGGACTTTTGGCCCGAAAATCCGCCATATTGTGTGTACGTCAAGATTGAGACTAAAGTACTCCAAAATGAAGTTGATTTGTCACTCTTTTGCGTTTGGCCTCATGGGAAATCAAATATTTCATAGTAGGCCCAAAAATGTTTGGCTTCCCAAATTCAATTTATTTTATATTTGATACATAGCTAGTGTTTCATGAAAAATGATATATCACACTAAATTTTGACATAAAAAATATATTAAAAATGTATTAGTAATATTTGATTGGATAGTGTGATTGTGTGACCCAATATATGTGTCAATGAAATGCTATCAACACACTTTTAATGTGTTTTTGGAGTAAAAAATTATTGTGTTATAGCATTTCTCGGTTTCCATAATTCACATGACTGATATGGAGCACGAATCTAGCACACTAAAACACCACTCATAGACGAGTTATGATATAGGCATGAATATTTGGCACTAGTATTACACTATTGTCTAGTTCCCAACACTTGATTGGTAAGTGGAAAACCCACTTTTTTGATAAATCAACTCACATGTTATCACCTAAACATTAGTGTAAAAATAATGTATTTTAATTAGTGATTTATATCATTTTTCTCACGGCTGATAGCCATGAATGTGTCCTAAATGAATGAACTTGCAAAAATCCAGTGACCAATGATAAGGAAGAGTGTCATTTTAGTGTATAGGAATGAGTGGTCTATATCATTTTCCCATAATCCTTTTCATATTCGATATGCAATATTTTCTTCGTTACTAATTCTGCAAATGATTAAACAGGTTTTGTTGTCAAAATGCATTCCATAAGATCCTCCGCCTTATTCACCATCTATATTTGTACCTTCATTGGATTTTTCCCAAATTCATGTTGCAATATGGAAGGAGATGGAAATTTGTTGAGCTATTTTGGTTTTTATTTAAAAGAGGGGTCAAAGCGATGCGCTTAATGCCATGCCTCTTGCTACCACATTGTATCGTTTGAGAAAAGAGATTATGAAAGAGTTTGTAGGTGAAAGCTCTAGATTTTTGTTGGTTCTATCTTGTTCCCGTAGCCTTCACAAACTTTGGATTGTGATATATAGCTATCCTGTCACACCTAATCGGGCAAACTAGCATGTCCAATTAGTTGCGCGTTGTGATATATAGAACTCGTGCACTGACATTCATGTCACGCTCCTGCCATGTGGTAAGAGTTCCTTGGGCGGCGAATGAGTGTTATTTTTAACATCTAGATGGGCTCGCTCCTATGTGAAGAAGTGTGTCAGGAGTGTCATGCCGGGTCAGCAGTGTGATTATCATTTTCCCCAAATTTTGAAGCTTCATTAACACTTACCATTGTCATGCATTCTCTTAGTTTTTAAAATAAGAAACAATGGATGATTCTAATATGATATTTTAATGTAAAGTGATATAGCGTATTAGTAGTAATTGTACTATTTTCACATTTTGTATTGGAGAGAATTTTGAAACATATCTCATATTATGGTTACCACAGTTTCACAGTTAAAAAATCAAAATTCAATTAATATGAGTGTGAACTACAAAACTCTTAAATCCAAAATTTAAAGGTGTAGTTCTTAATGAAAATTTGGACGAAAATTTTGTAATTGTATTATATTTTTATTTTCAAACAAATAATAAAAAGTGAAAAAAAATAAAGGCTAAATAGTGCTATAGGATATCAGTTTTTAGGGAAAGTTTAGGGAATCAGAAATTTCGGATCTCCTAAGTAAATATTTTTTAAATATTATTTTAATATATTTTTTATATTTTTCTTTAAACACAATTTTCAAATCCAAAAAATTATTTATAAAATTTAGAATTAAAAAATAATAAAATATTTACTAATATATTAATTACTATTTTTAATCAAGTTTACCATTTACGTTCTATAAGGTTTAGGGTTTAACATTTAGGGTTTTAGTTTTTCGGCGGCAAAGCCGCCACCCGCCGTAATATTGATTAATATTTTTAATAAAGTTTAACATTTACGATTTATAAGGTTTAGGGGTTAACATTTAGGATTTTAGTTTTTCGGCGGCTTAATATTTTTAATAAAGTTTAGCATTTACATTTTATAAGGTTTAGGTGTTAGTATTTAGGGTTTTAGTTTTTCGGCGGCGAAGTCGCCGTAATATTGATTAATATTTTTAATAAAGTTTAGCATTTACGATTTATAAGGTCTAGGGTTTAGCATTTAGGGTTTATAAAGCTTAGGGTTATAATTTTTCAACGAGTGTCATAATATTAATTATTATTTAAAATATAGTTTTTTAGAAAAATATTTTTTTTGTTAGAAAAACATTTTTAGTAAAAAATAAAAAAATATTAAAATAATAATAAAATAATATATATATTATAAAAATATATTTAATTAGTAGACGAGAATTTTATATCCCCCAATTTTTAATAGAAGTAAATGGTATCCATACCCATCTCTTCCGAATAGTCCTCGGGAAACACGCTCCGGTGCACCATTATCGGACACATTATGTCCAACCATTCAAGACCCTCCATTCGTGGTCCACAAAGTCGTAGTTTTGTATTGGGAGCCCAAATTAAATATTGGACCGGACAAGATAAGACAAATTTTTTAACCAAAAAAATAAATAAACATAGAAAACAAATATAAAATACTACACTTGCATACTTATTTTTTACACAGTACAAGACAAAACGACGTTGTATCAGCAAAAACAATGTCTTTTCTCTTCAGGGCTCAAATTAACGAAAATCAAGCTTTCATCTCTATCAACGAGTGAAAATTCTTCTTCCTTGTTGCTCGTACCATCCTCGGCTCTTCTCCGTCAACGAATTGCAAGTCTTCTCCAACAAGTTTAGTGTTGTTGCATTTTGATTTGAGGACTCCATCTTATTCCAAGGAAGAAATAATTCCTTCAAAGTTCCCACATAATCCTTCCAATGTCCTTGATGCATATTCAAAATTCTTTCTCGATGATCATCTTCGACCAAGTATTGATATCTCAGCCTATATGCATTTTAAACCGAGTAATGCTAGGTGTACAAACTTTTTTTTTGTACAAATTTTGTACAAACTAATACTAACTATTGGATTAAATCTAATCTCATTTAGATCATATTTTTAAATTATCAACACAACAATCTAATGAGTGTTATTAGTTTGTACAAAAAAATTGTACACCTAACATTTTTGTTCAAATCCATGGTTTTGGACCATCAATACATTAACTGATTTACACTCCAATATCTAAGTCTCTTGCCAACAAATTCAAAATATACTTTATTAAGAGAAATAAATCCCCTCCTCTTTATTCCTCACTTCAATTTCAAAAAATATTTTAATTTCCTCAATTTTTTTTATTTCAAACTCCTGCAATAACTGCTTTTCAATGCTTCAAACTTTTTCATCATCTTTTAATATCTCCATATCATCAAAATAACTAATAATACTTAGCAAAAAAAATTAATAAAACATGTAATACCTCTCTCACTCCTCTTAAAAAAATATTGTGTAATTGGAGTTACTATGCACATGCTGCCTCATCGCAATAGTAAACCTTTCAAACTAAACTCTCGATAACTGCTTCAATCCATACAAACCTTTTATCAATCTACACGCTTCATAGGTCTTGAAATCTTGTGAGAGACCTAATGGTCCCTCTCTCTCTATATATTTTATCCTCTAGGTCCTCATGAAGAAAATTATTATAAATTTTCGACGATGAAATCACCAGAGTCGTACCAAAACATGGAGTTTAGATTTCTTATGTATAAGCTTTCTAAAAATGTTTCAATTTTTGTAAACACAATTGTAATATTATGCACCGTAAGTATTTATTTTGTGCCGTATGGATGTCCCCATCTTCTTCCCGCCTAAAAGCTCCCAGGCCTGACTTTCTAGGCAATGAGCAGGCCTGACTTTTGAAGCAATTACTTTCGAGGATTTGGAGCTAAAAATCTAGAGAAATTCAACCTATCTTTGCTGACTAAATGTATGTACAGACTCCTACTTGATGAGCCCATACTGTGGGTTAAAGCTATTATCTTCCAATATGGAGAACCATGTTTTGATAGAGTTGTTTATGGAACAACTTGAAGGAACCTTAAACCTTCGGAATGGTGGAAGAGTATAACTACTCACATCTCTAATCAAACACGACTCACTAAAGACATCTATAGGAAAATTGGAAATGGTCGAGAAACCAGTTTATGGCATGATCCTTGGCTAACTAAGACAAGACTAGCCAAAGCATATCCATGCCTATATGACAATGAAATGGACGAGCAGATAAAAATTATAGAGAAAGGCGCATACAAAAATCAAACATGGCACTGGAATTAGAGTTGGATTTTACCTTGCTCAAACAAAGTGATACTGCAATTCCTAGCCCTTGAGCAACAACTATGGGCTCATGCTGCTACGCAAACAAGTGGTGCTGTTATTTGGGCCTTGAAAACCCTACAGCAAGAAAAGGAAATGTAAAGGAGACATAGGTGATGGGCCTTGATTTGATCATGTTTTAGGCTCATTTATGCGTTCATTTTTCAACAAATATAGGCTTATATTACTGATTTACCCTTGATTTATGCTTAAATTCATGCTCACAGGATTTGGTGCAGATTAAGGCACAATCTCCACAAACCGGTGCAAAAGGAGATAACCTGTGCAAAAATGATTCTAAGGCACAAGAACACCTTCACCCGGATGCATGTCACCACATTTGAAGTTCCAAAATATGTCTAGATGTGTGATCAATGTGCCAAATCTGGAAATGGTTCAAGGAGGCTTCAAAAGATGGCTTACCAAATCAGGCAAAAACTGGGTAATGACTGCCAAGCCCTTCTAACAGCCATATCTCTTCAACCACGACAACGACGGGGTTGCCATTTTACAGGGAGCTAGGTAAGGAGTTCCTATACAACTTATGTGAAGGATCGGAATACTGAATCTGCCGCCAAGACCGTCTACTAACAGAAAATACTAATCTGGGTAAGGATCACAGTGCAGTGTCACACATGCTCCTTGCATAGTGCGTATCTCTCACTTTGTTGCAAGGATAAATCTGTCCTTTTAACAGAAGATACCTAGGTCATTCCTCTTCAAGTCATCTTTGCTAGTTACCAAAATTTGAGAACAAATAAAAGCAGTTTGAGGCCAACCAATACACACAAGTCCACCTGCAGCTGTAACGACAGAACAACCCCTAATTTGTGTTGCAGCTCAGCACACACTGAAAGGATCGATCTGCCATTGCACCAAGAACTCATCCTATTCTTGATTGAGAGATTCATTCGATCAGAAGGGAGCTGGACACAGAAAAATTAGAAGGGGGCACAAGGAGACTCTCGGAGAAGCAAAATCTGCACCAGCTTGGAGATCTCGGATCATTTCTGTTTCTATGGCTCTTTACCTACCTTCTTTTGTAGTTGTTTTAGTTCATGCCTTAAGCATGAGCTAATCCTCTTAACTCAGGGCTCAGTTGAGCCCTCCTTTGATGTAATCAATATTTTCTATTCGATCTAAGCTTTGGAGGTAAGTTGGATTCATGTATGTTTGGAGATTCATATGAGTAATCTGTTTGTGCACAGATAAATCACTCTCATTTAGGCCTTGCATTTGATGAGGTTGATAGGAGATTCATTGTATGACACCCTAAACACACACATGACAAGTTATTGGGGTAGAGCACCCCTAATTTGTGTGCCACATTAGGGATAGTCCAAGAGAACTTTGGTTTGGGGGTTACAGTTCAAGCCTGTGCACCAGTGTATGTAGGGTGAGGCTCATAAGGCAAAATCCCTGCACATATCTGGGATAGACCAGCCTGTAATCCGATAGGGAGTAGGATTGACATGGGTCCTGTGGTGAAAATGACATGAATCCAAGGTTAGTGATGTAGATTATGTTAGATACATCTTAGGAAGGCAAGATGTTGTTGCCTTGAGTGTTTTTTTCCCCTATTGCCTAATTTGGTTTCTTACTGTCTTGATTGATCCATTGGAGTGACAACTCTTGTTCATTCTTAATTAATTTAGTGATAACTAGTAGCTTTAGTAATCAATTAAACCAACGTATGTCTAGTTTTCATGCTTTCAATTAGTGAACTAAACATGTTTGTTGTCACTCTCAGTGGGAAAGACATTTGCTCATGCATTGTGTTACTTGCTGATTGTGCATGCTTGCACACACCCCACGGTTCATCAATACGAAAAACTTATGGAGCAAGAATGGCTTATACATGTTAGACCTTATTTTGCCAAGTAGGCCTGGAATAACTTATTGTCCATAAAAAACTGTGCATTTTCCTGGAAGCTAATCTCACAAAAGGGGGCATACCATTGAATTCAGCAAATTGTCCAGTGTGTGATAGAGAAGAAGAAATGGCCTTCCATCTATTCCTCAATTCCCTATCGCAACTCAAATTTGGGGAAAATTACTTCTGTGGCTGAACACGCAATCGCGAAATCTTGATGAAAATATGGAAGCTGTTCTACAACATTAATCGGATTCGGATTACCTCTTGGAGACCGGAAGCACGGAAATGGATTTTCCAGCAGGTATGTTGGTCTGTCTCGAAGACGAGAAACGCAAAACTCTTCCATGATGATGCCCAAAGGTGGATATCATTGTGGAAGATGTCCAATTGAAGCTATGGCAGACTCCAAAAGCGAAAGATTGCCTCCAAGTACCGATTGATTTCAGAGCTTGGGAGAGAAATCCCATTCATTGTGTGAGAAACGATAAATCTTGAGGAGTGAATTGTAAATTGTACAAAAAAGGGTAGACACATTGGTGTCAAAAGTAAATATATACACAAAACTTACTTACCAAAAAAATATTAATGGTATAGCATTTGCATGAGAAGACACAAGTCCGTTCTGCTCCTCCGCGGATTCACATATGGAGACTGGGAACGATCTTTCGATACCTACCTGAATATGCAGCTCCGATCTACTCCTCCGGTGAACAACACAACTCTGGCGATGACATTAAACAAAAGTCTGGAAATTGAAGACACAAATCTCCTCGGATAAAAGGAAATGAAAGAATTTGGGCCGGGTTTTTGGTTTCATGGTTGTAAATATTTAGATTTCATGCCGTACAATTTCGTTTTTATATAATTTTAATTTGCCTTGCTAAAAAAGCATTTGTATGAGAAGTGATGATTTGGGTATGAAACCCGTGTAAATAACTTTTGTGCTATTTGGCCCAGTTTTTTTAATATTAATGAAGAATGCATTGCGAAAGTGTTTTTTATAATATATGATTATGCAAAATATCTTTACTCTATTGATATACAGGGGAAGACTATATTAACACATTATTTTACATCATATTGCAATTTCGGTTATATAGCAATGTCCGTTGTCGGAATGTACTATTTCAATGGAGATCATATACGTAGGAAACCAAAAGTTCTTTGCTTCGGTGGAATTCCGACGATAATATTTTCGGTAATATCGCTACACTTTTTCCTAAGGTTAAACTGTCCTTAATTAGGATCGAAAATGATATATAACCGGAATTACAATGTGTGTAAAAAACTATGTCCATATATCCTCCCCTCTATATATATTTTAGTAAAATTTAGGACCGGAACACAAATCCGCCATGGCGCACGCCGAAGGCTGAATTCATTTTGACATTCCTAAACCCTAAACACAACAATCTAAAATTTGTCGACCATTTGAAATTTAGACCAACACACCGAACATTTTTTCGAGCTTGTCTATACCGCACAAAAAAAGGCAATAAAAACACAATAAACTGGTAATGTTACGGCGGTTTTGCCATCGAAAAAATCTAAAACCATATTTAAATGTTATAAATCCAAGGGTTAAATATAAACCCAATGGGCTAAATCCTATAAATCCAAGTGCTAAACTTTTATTGTGTTTTTAGTGCAGAAATTTAGCGCTGTATAGAATTTTCCAATTTTTTCTCCTACTCTAGATGAAAAATTTTCAAGCGTCGAATGTTAACATAACGAATAAATGAATTATGTGACGAATTTTAATTATAACTAGTTGGATCACAATTTCGACAGTAATGATTAAAATTTGATATATAATTTATTTATTAAGCACATAAAGGTCGCAGTAAATTTACTCATTGTCTCCCTTGATCCAACGGCAACCGAGGCGCCACGCTCACCTCCCTCTTCTCAGCCATCAAATAAAAGGAATCCCATGCAGCGACTGCAGAAGGGGGTATTGCGCGTGTACGGGAACTGCGCTGCACGTGAGTTGGTGAAAGAAATGGCGGAAAGTTGGCCCCACTCTTTGACTAATGGGAAATATTCAGGTGCGATTGGTCGTACGCTGTTCGTGTGTGGCTGAGGCCATTAAAATTCACGTGGGAGGTCCTTTTCAGTTTTCTGTCTTGCACTTTCTCTGCTTTTGAGGAGAGTCGGAAACGCTGTAAAAACTAAAAACAGATGGAATTATTGGGCCTATTGTGACACTTTATCGGGCTTTCGATTAATGGTTTTGTTTAGAACTTCAAGAAATGTGGGCCTTCCATTTAAATATTTAATTATATATACATCAACATTTATTTTATTTTTATTTTTTTAAATCAAGATTTATATGCTTAGCGTTAGCTCAGTTTTTTAATTTCAGTTACCTAACACCGGCCGTTGTTCAAATTGTCAAACATATGGAAATTTTATATACAATAGCCAAAAGTTTCAAATTTATATTATGCCATGATAACTTAATGGTCAACAATTTTATTGCACATTTTGCTTATGGTCATTTTAGTGGATAAGATTTTTTTTTTTTGATAGGTAAGAGTTTTATTTATCAGAAAATTATGTACAGTATCGCATTTTCGGGAAAAAAAAAGTTTAGTGGATAAGATAACTTGGATACAAGGTATGAGATTTAATGACATTGAAAAATTTATGTCACGTTTAGTATACACTAATGCATAGAATTTTAGCGGCTTTGCTAAAAAAATATAGAATTTTAACATTTTGGGATATAAATTTTAAAATTCAATATTCATGATAATTTCATCTAAGGATTTTAGAATTTATGCGAATTTATTAATTGGACCTTTACTTTTGAATAAATTACTTAAACATAAATAAAATAAATTAGATTTTTTAAATTTTTTTCGTAATTCTTTATCAAACTCACAAATATGGGTGTTCACAATACTCGGATCCAACACCCGACAGATACCATGAAAAAATTTTCGGCTCTGTAAAGTAAAATACGTATCCAAAAAGATTGGGGTACAAGTTCGAGTATAGAGTTGTACTTTTCGAATTTGGAATGCCTGAATCAAAACATCTTAATAAAATAAATAAATAATAAGTTTAGTTTCCGTTATTGAGTATTCAAAACCCGAAACTCTAATAAAAAATCAGAAAATAATATATATTACAAAAAAATTGAGAAAATTCAAATATTATAAATGAAAAATATTATTTGTTATTATTGAGGTACATGTTCGATATGTGAAGCCAAAATTCATTATTTTTATAATTAGTTCAATAGTTTTATAAAAGATATATAGATTAATAATTTCAACAAACTACTTCTTTTTTTTTTTTGATAAGTCAACAAACTACTTCTTATTCTACTACTTGTTCTTATTTTAGAATCAGTTGTGTTTTGCACAAATTCTTAATTTAAAATTCAAAATTTGAGTATTTTGTGCAATATAACTACGACTACTTGTTCTTATATTTTAGGGAAAGTCTAGGGGACAAAAAATTTCTGGTTCTCAAAATAAATATTTTTTTAATGGTGCAGGTTCCGGTAACATGATTTTATACATGCATGCCACTAGAATTGTCCGTTGACGGAATTAGGCACATTGTTAGAAAGCTTATACATTGTAGATGAAAAGCCCCATGTTTAGTTTCAGTTCCGGCGACTTCGTCGCCGGAATTTTCTAAAACCCTATTTAGGACTACTTAATCCAAGGGGATTTATAACCCTCCATTAAACGGTGATAACGTCGTCAGAATATCACCAAAACTTGAACATATTCAATTCTATGTATAAGCTTTCTAACGATG
>JAOYMZ010000077.1:0-10336 GCA_025802335.1 Pinguicula primuliflora | reverse complement strand
TAGTGAAGCGGAAGATAAGCAGGATGGCATTCATGGATACTCTGCAGTGAAGATCCGTCACTCCTCAGGCGCAAGATTATATCTCTGTGGTTTGGTTTTTCAGTGCCATCACCCGGTAAAATTACTGCAATTTCATTTAATGTTGGGAGGTTGTAGCAGCGTCTGTCTGTAGAAGAGAGATACCGTAGGTAAGCCTGAACATTTCGGTGGGGTGCAGGTAGATCTCGGAGTATCTCATGGGCCTGCCAGAACATACTGATGAAAGGATTGACCTCTGCAAGTACAAATTGAATGATGCGGAGCACCTCTGGGTCTAAGTCACTATTTCTTGAAGAACGCTGTCGGAAGGCTATCTGAGGGTCGTAGAAATACAACTGAGCATAAGACGGATCCCTACCAGGCGCTGGTAGTAATGTTCCGACAAAGTGTCGTAATTCACCATGCAACGTAAATGTCGGGGGACCACTGCCAGGCAGTACAACACGGTGGATTGAAGTGCCCGTACTGGTGAACGCATTAGCAGCATTGTATTTTCTAATATGCTGTCGAAAAGATCTAGCTTGGGCAGTTTCGCTAGTGAACAATAGAGATAGTTCTCGGGGGGCTCATTCAAACGTGGCAATATTACTTGCCCTTTGTGGCAACATTTTCCAAATAGGGGTTTCTTTTTTGAAGATGATGCCAACTTTTCACCAATCCAATGGAGAGCTTCACAGTGTGGACATTTGATATGCATGAGACCCAAGTAGTGTCCATCAGATTGATTTGGAGAAGAATGATTTACTTCACAGAGGTCGACATCAGGGTGAACTATATCTTGAATAGAATATTGGTTATCCAAGTGTTGGCAGGCCATTGTAGTGGTCAGCATATAGTTGTTCTCATTGTCTGCCACACTCTGAATGTTTCATTGATTATCAGGAGATAGAAAATTAATTAAATTTAGTATGGTTAAGGGTACGTAATTACCCTTTCTCATTTTATTATCAATAATGCTTTTGCATTATTTTTCCATTGGATAGCGATAAATAATTAGTTGAAGAATGTGTTTTCATACAAAATATTCAAAACAAATACATCTTATTTGAAAACGTAATTAATGTCTAAATCCGTATGGGTGTTTAGTTTTTGAATGGAATATTTTACAAATACTAATTAAATATTTGGAAATTTGTAATTCGAATTTTCTTTTAAAAATTTCTTGGAAATCATTTTTTCTCTTTTTATTTTGAATAGTGGAAAAAACTAATTGTAATATAAAATGGTCTATACGGGAATAAAAAACTTACGCATGTGTAGACATTAATTGTGGGTGTGTCACGCGATCATGGCCTGGCGGTACATGGGTAATCATAGGGTGCGTCGACGCCTGTAGAGTTTATAAACAATATGAAAATGAATGAGTCTATGTTAGATTTCTCCAAATTTTGAATATTACATCTACAAATCAATTAGACTTACACTTCTGTGTTGCCCATCATCTATTGATATGTTCGTATTAACTCTCCAGTGACGCTCAGTCTCTATGGCCAAGTCAGTAACCTTACGTTTACCCATTGCAATAGCCCTTCATTTTTCTTCAATTGTCACCAATTCCTGAAATGATCGTACGGAATAAGGTACTATTGAAATTGGGTTGTAGGTTAGGAGTTGAGAAATTAAGCACCATACCGGAGGAATATTTTCATGAATGCTATCATTTGTCGAATTAACGATAGTGTCCGTGTCGTTTGTGACCTATGACGAAAAGAAAGAATTAACAATTTTATATATGTATTGACAAAAATTTAAGATACGCACCGCATTTGTCCAATCTTCCATCTGCGCCTCTGGTGACTGTTGAAAGGTTAGAGGGCTTGTGGTACGCTAGCACAATAAGACAATATGTGACATGAGAAATAGGTTTATTAATATAATTTAACAACCATCAACCGAAGCAGCAATGTCGAGCTTACATTAGGGATTGGCAGGGTTTGCTTAACTAAGTTGCTGACAGCATCTGATACCGAAGGGCATGGAGCTACACCTTGGCTGAGATTTTTTGCTAGATGATGTTTGAAATGCGTTACATTTGGTAATATCCGGTTACAAAATTTGCAGCGCAGTTTTGTGCGTTCGACTCGTTCGGCATATTCCCAACAGAAGTCACTCCGTCGTACCACTACACCAACGTACAGATAATGTGATTACAAAACCATTAAGATAGTTTGCGATTTAGAGTAATTGTAATAAAAATATGGTAGGACGATGTGTTTTTCGAATCTCACTTTCAATGCAGATGTCCGAACCAAATCGCTGAGCTGTAAGTTAAAAAGTAATAACAAATTGTGTTAACAACATTTCATTTTTTTGGGCACAAAATCAAAAACACAAAATCAACAAAAAGTTAGAACACGATTGTAAGTGTAAGTCAGGTGAATATTATCATACACTGTCCAAGATGATTGCTTTTCCGGCAGTACGGACAAACGGTTAGAACAAATCCAATTTCATTCCGTTAGCACACGATCTGTTTTCCTTCTGTAGTAAACAAATCCAACATAAACTTTAGGGCTTCGTTGTTCTACTGAAAACAAAGTTTCATGAATACAGTGAAGCAATTCAGAAGGTGAATGCCATTTGATACGGCAAACTCAGAGCGGCGATGTTGCACCTTGATATTTAACCTCGATTCCCTAACTCCGGCATAGAGGAGAGGCACTGAAACAGGGAATTGATGGGAGCTTGAATCTGGATATTCTTAGGAGAGAATGGAGGATTGCCTGCTCGCCGGCGAGATCTTGGTGAGGAGACCTGTGGAGTTGTTGCTAAAACAAACAGGAGAAGGTCGACCCGTTAAGAATAATTTCGAAGGACGCATATATGGGTGTGATGCAAAATTCTGTGTGTGGCAGTAGGCAGAATTGAAGCCACGGGCGGAATTCTGTGTGGGGTAGTAGAAATGGAAGGTTGGCTTTTGTAAGGATGGGGTAGGAGAACGGCTTCATTGCAAAATTTATGAGGTTTTATTTGAAAAGGTTGCATTTGAAATGGTTACGCACTGAGGTTGCGTAACAGTAAAGTTTCTTAAACATCATTTCTTCCTTATGATTGTCCATTCATTAAAAGGGATATGCTTCCTCATAATGGTTCAGTCTTATTTGCTTCGCCTTATTTGGTTCAGTTTTATGTATTATGTTGTTATTTACTCAGTTTCAGAACTACATATTGGACTCCTCTTTTTAAAGAATTGGTTTTTCTGTTGCACTCTGTTTAGTTGCTTCTGTGTTTCTAATTGCTTACAGGATACTTCTAATGACTTTTATTATTCAACATGAGGATTTATTGGTGGTTTTTAATTGGTATTGGGTTTTTAATTAAGGATTGTGTATTTGCATCTGTATTTGATTTAAAATTTTTATTCAAGTTCTTGCTTGATCTCTGCAGAGGCGGAGGGGAAGCAATGGTGAGGATTTTATTCCCTTTCATCAAATTCTATGTTTGCTCTCAATTTCATGACTAATTTTCATTTTCAGACTCTTTACTGTTACTGTTATATTGCTACTGTTAATGTATAGAGATATGAGACCTTTACTGTATTTTTTTGGCTTTCTGAAACTTCTGCAGCATTTTGCCTGTTGCTTTGAAGATCTTTGTATTTCTACCAGCATCTCATCATCATTGCGGCTGCTTATGATGAAGTAGAACCTCTTTTTTGTATCATTACTGTTGCTTACTATTTTAATTGTTGTTGCACTGTTAAGCCATAAAACTTATATGTTTTCTTCTGTAGTACTGTTCTGCACGGGTTTCTACTTGAACCCTTCAGTCGGAATGCTGGGATTGGTTATTATTATAATGCTGAGAATTTTTTAGTACAATGCTGAGAAGATGAAGGATTAAAACTAAAGAAGAAGATAGAAGACAGGGTGATGCGGAGAATAAAGGATTGAAAAGGAATTTGGAATAAGTACAATGCTGTAATGATAAGCCAGCAGAATTTTACACAAAGCTGAAGATGAAAGCTCTAAAGACAAAGACGGATTCTGCTTATTTGGAAAATTTTTGTCTTCTGCCCCTCTTGTCTTCTGGCATTTAGCAGTGATGAGATAAATTTGGTTGAGCTTTGCATTCTTCTGATTCCATGTTCTGGTTGAATTTGGCAGTGAGGAATTTGCTTTCACTCTCTATTTTGATACTGTAATCAGATTCACTGTCTGGCCATATGGTTTTGGCTTTCAAATTTGATACTGTAATCAGATACACTAAAGTTTAACTGATATTAAATGTTTCTGGCTTCCTGCTGAAAGCATTGGGGTGAAAGATACCTTTCACATTGGGGTGGGAAGGAATAGAAAACTTTACACACAGTATGCATCATTGGGAATTCCCAAGGACACCAGGATGACGGAGATGTAGTTGCTTTAAAGTAATGAAATGCATTCACTTAAAACCACGGGCAGAGTACATGAGTTCAATGGCAGATGAACTAAGTAGCTTAATTGAAGGATAGAATCAAAAGACGACACATGTTAAAACGGATTTTGCTTTTTTTTATGAACGCCTCTTCAATAGCTAGGATCTCATCCATTGCAGTCCAAGGTCTTCTTGTAAGCTTCCTCAATGGCCAAGGTCTTCATGTAAGCTGCCTCAATAGCTTCGATTTTAGCCAGATTGTTGATCTACAATTCATCATCAGGTTGTGTCTATATAGAGAGAGCAAGTAATCAGTAAACGAACATAGGGGGTGCGCTAATTAGTTGCCAAATGATATTCAGTCCAAAAAATGGATAAGTAATGCAACTAATACCAGGAGTTGGTCATCACCAGTAGGTTGGCCCGGGGGTGTCTCTGTAAAGACTGAACATAAGAAATGTCAGCATATGAAATAGTGTCATGCAGAAATAGTGTGGGTGGCTGGATAAATAACCTGGAGCAGTGGCTGGAATAGGTATGGGGTCAGCATCAAGAGGAACTGGGGTTGGATGTGGTGCTTGCCCTTCCTTTAATGGCTTACCACGTTTCTTAGTGCCTGATGATTCAGCATCATCCTCATGCTTGGCCGGTCTCTTCATGATTATCCTGCGACAACCCTATCAACGAAAAACCTGCGGAAGGAGGATAATCACCCGTTGTTCTTAACCTGGAGAAGGAGAATGAGCGAATGAATGAGAAGTACAGCCAACATATCTCAATTCACGTCAATATCAAAAACAACATATCTCAAGCTGCTAACAAAATAATAAGCTAGCAGGTTAACAACATATCTCAAGGTCCATACCTCAATTCATGTCAATATCAAAAATTTATCTCAAAAATTAATTTAGGCCTAAGAGATATCAAATCCAAACCCAGATAGCGAACAAAAAATTCATATCAGATCTAAATCCAGATATCAGATCCAAATTCAAAGTCATGGAACAAAAATTTCTTTCAATAGAAGGGAAGAAGGAATCAAGCCAACAACAACATACCACTCCAAGCCAACTTCCGGGGCGGAGTGGTAAGCCGGGTGGGGCCGAAATATATATAGATGGCCATGGGAGACGATTACATGGATTGAAACGGCAGAAGCCATTGAATGGGGGAATAAGTGGGGAAATGAATCCCGATTAACGGAGGAAGAAGAATCCAATTGCCAATTTATCAAAATCGAAATAATTGAATAAGGGCGAACGATGAAAATCAGCAACAGCCACTCGGAATATGGAAATGATTCGGAGTAAACCACAACAACATAAATCTTACCCGTGCGCCGACGTAGGAAACAACATAAATCTTACCCGTGCGCCGACGTAGGAAACTGACCGACGAAAATGGAGAGGAACACATATTTATACCAGTGAGGTTGGAATCGGAACGAATCAATCCGGGGTTCATAACGGGCGAATTAAAGCAAAATTATTCCGGAACATGAACGTGGTGCCAATGAATTGAAGAATAATTAAGGCAGATTCATGGGATGAGGGATGAACTGATGAATTGAAGGGGAACCATTGAAGGAGGAGTTAGTGCAACATTGAAGAAAGAAAGACGTGGGTATGAGAGGAAATAGAGAAGACAGAGGAGAGTGACGTTGCAAAAGTCGAAAAAGCACCTAAAAACATGAGGGAAAAAGCTGAATTCCACTCGGCTGACGAAAAAGCCCTTCAATCTTACCTATCGTTTTATCCTTCCAAATCAATTTTACTTCGTCGTTTAACGACGGAAATTGTAATAGTAGATGGGAGGAAATCAATTGCAATGACCTAGCATCTAAGGCTTGGCAAAAACCCTTACCGATTAAAATTTCCGGATTCTGCTGGAAGGTCTTGCACAATCGTATCCCGACGGCTGATAACCTTGCCCGAAGAGGAATAACTGCTGCAGACCTCTACTGCCCGCTCTGTACGATGGAACACGAAAGCGTGGACCACCTGTTCCTGCATTGTGAGAAATCTCGCTGAATCTGGCAGCTGATACTGGAGTGGATACACCCCTCGATTCCTATCCCTGATTCTTGGCCGGCGCTGGTAAATTTGAACAGAAATGAAGTAATCCCGAGCAGCATCCGAAAAATATGGGGGCTGATATGGATGCAAAGTACCTGGGAAATCTGGAAGGCGCGCAACATGATCATATTCATACAAGAGTCGCTTGATGAAGAAGCGGTGATTTGCAAAGTAAAGATGAACACATGAGCTGTCCTTCAGGCTCACCACAAATTGGGCCACGAAATTGGGCTGGAAAATTGGTGGTCCAATATGATGTATTGCATGTAGTCTATCATGGTAGAATGGCCCATATGGTGAACAATGTGTGTATTTGAAAATATTACACATATATAAAATTTCCTCACTTATCAAAAAAAATATATATATTATAATATATATATGTATATGAATTATGAGTAGTGACGGGCATTTGGATTCCGAATTTCGAAATATAGTACATTCCGAATTTCAAAATTCTAAATTCCGAAATTTTAAATTGTGACCAATTTTCAAATTTTTCGTCCAATTCAACTTCCAAAATAATTTCAAAAAGAATTATGAATTCTTCATATTTTCGAATCTTTATTCCGAATGCCTACCCATAATTATGAGCCTCTGGCGAAGAGAAGAGATGAATATCTAAATCTTGATATAAATACTCCTCCGCAGGAAGTAGACTTAATTTTTCCTATTATTGTTCTTATCAGGACAAATTTTCAGTTTTTCCGAGGAAAGGATATTTTTTTCTTCAAACATCTGGTCTGGATATTAATAAACAGCAGATCTCTCTCCTTCCACTTCCGCGGTTCAAGAAATAAACAGAGAATTCAAGGAATCGACCATCAAGGCTCGCAATCGGGATCTGATAAAAACAAGAAATTCAAGAAAGATGAGCGATCTGGTGGCTTCAACCACGAAAGGGAATCTGGACGAACAAATCGCTCAGCTCATGCAGTGCAAACCCTTGTCGGAGCCTGAGGTGATGTTCCATTTCGATTTACCATTCAATCTTGGTGTAGGGAATTTTGTGGGTGCGCAAGTTTGCAGATCTGTTGGGCAAGGTGTCTCATTGTTGTTGGCGGAGGTGGTGCTTCATTAGGTGTTTTTTGTTAATAGAGACTAGGGTTTTCTACGACTGCTGTGACCTCTTTTTTCCCTTTAAATTTTGAAAATAATTGTTTAGAGGCATAGTTTCCCGACATATTAATGTGTAAAGGTGAAGTTAGGTGTCTGGGGTGAAGAACTAATAGATTCTTTGTGAATGGGGGTGGGAATTGGAAAACTTTTGCTTATATTAATACTGCCGAAGGATTTGATGCGGTCAGTTTATGGGGCTAAACCAGTTAAGTCGTCAAGATAGGGAAAATCCAGTTAGCAAATTCTGACTTGGCATGTTACCTTTAACAATGATAACCTGAACTCGGTTTCAGCTCCATTGTGGCTTAGTTTGTCTATGGGTGCTACGGAAGCTGGAAGACAATAGCTTTGCTATAATTTATTTCTCGTGGTCGTTACATATACTAGCATCTGGTTTTATTGCATCCTGTGAAGCATACTCCTTAATTCATTCTTAGATTTTTGCTTATTTTTGAATTTAGGTTAGAGGCTTATGTGAGAAGGCGAAGGAGATTTTAATGGCTGAAAGCAATGTCCAGGTATGAATTTAACCATTGTCTCTCTTGCTGACTGATGTTATAGGTTATTGAATGCTCTCATCTGCAATGCCTGTTCTGTGTGGATTTTTCTATATTATCAACCATTGAATAGTTAAAAAAACATTTTTAAATATAAGGATTTATGTTTTTTTAGTTTTGGCTCTCACATTTCCAGGAAGTTATTCTGAGTTTAACTTTGTACTTAATTAGTATGACTATGGACTTCCTTTCAGGTAGCATAGATGAGAATTTGTTGTGTTATAAAAACTACGTTTATTTCTTTGTTACTGGTTGCAGCCTGTAAAAAGTCCAGTGACAATTTGTGGTGATATTCATGGCCAATTTCATGACCTTGCCGAGCTTTTCCGCATTGGAGGGAAGGTATTAGTGGCTGAATTTCATGTTCTTTCACCACCTTTTATTTTGAGCTACGAGATGCAAAACCTGTGAATAATCAAATCTATTTTTTTTCATTTTCTTGTTGGCAGTGCCCTGATACAAACTATCTATTTATGGGAGATTATGTTGATCGTGGTTACTATTCTGTTGAAACTGTCACTGTAAGTTCGATGTGGTTACTATCTCAGAGTAACTGTTTCAAGTTAGTCTGGATGAATGATAGCAGGACATCTCCCTTCCATGCCACTCTTATTAGCATATCGAAATAATATGTGATTTTACATTATTCTCTTTCATGTTTTTAATTTTACTGTTCTTTTTGTCTCTATTGTATGTGGTTATGTTTATGGAATGGCCTGAGCTATATAATCAGTTAATATGTGTACACTCGGTGTAAATATGTAAAAAATGTGGTAAGTTTCACATGTTACTATTTTAATCGAATGTCTGTACAGATTTCTTATGTATTACTTATCACGTGCAGCTCTTAGTTGCTTTGAAA
The DNA here is from genome assembly GCA_025802335.1 of Pinguicula primuliflora. Lineage (NCBI taxonomy): Eukaryota > Viridiplantae > Streptophyta > Magnoliopsida > Lamiales > Lentibulariaceae > Pinguicula > Pinguicula primuliflora. Next base: position 1,328 of record JAOYMZ010000077.1, on the reverse strand, counting down.
GTTCGCTACTCTCAACGTATCACAATTCTCAGAGGAAATCATGAAAGTAGACAGGTATTGCTTAATTTAAATATATTTCCTCTTTAAAATCATTCAATGTTGAGATAGCCCGCTCCATGCGAAGTACCTTTACCATTCTTTTGGGTTGCCTTTTCACTAAGGACATGCTTAAAAAGAAGTGGGCACCTGAATTGTTTTTGTACAGTAAAAAAGAATTCAAATAGTGAAAGAATCCTAATGGAATCATTTTTTTGTTTGTTAACCGTACAAGAATTTCTGTTTTTTCTTTAACAACGTACTTTATGCTTACTGATCAAATGCCTCTTCTGTTTTCAGATTACCCAAGTCTATGGATTTTATGATGAGTGTCTGAGGAAGTGAGTTTCTTAATGCCTCTATGCAAGTTCATTCCAGCTAGGTCGATAATTTCGGTATTCTTGAAATTCACCTAGCCATACCATTATAAGTGCAGATCATTTGGGTAGCCACATGTGAAATCTGCTGAAAGTGTTGGATCGTACTGGTTGATATGGCGATACTGTTGTATATATTTCAGGCAATGCTTATCTGTGGTTATGTTCAGGGTGACCTGTCACAATCTATTGGATCAGGATTATTAACATCGAAAATCCATTTAGAATTAACAAAGATTAAATTTAATCAACATGTGGTCTTTCTAGTAAATGGCATCATACTTCTGAGATCCTGAAGTATATGTTTTATAGGACATCTATTACAGTTTCATATCAGGATGAACAGCTAAGTTTTATTATATATTGACATGGATTGTGGCTTCTAGCTTTTTCATCAATCTCTCTAAATTACCTATCACCTTCACTTCACCAAATGTGGCATGATACTAATATTTTCAAGAACTTAATTTGTTTGTAGGTATGGAAATGCTAATGTGTGGAAGATATTCACTGATCTGTTTGACTACTTCCCTCTGACTGCTTTGGTAAGTAAAACCTGCTTAAATGCATGTTTTTCTTCGAGACTCCTTCAGGACAACTATTGAGACATCTGTGATTCTATTGTTTATATGACTCTTGGTTCAAAGCTAATTGAAATATATTTTTCATCCGTATAATTTAAAACCTTAACGACACAAGTTTTAGTTTTTTTATAGTTTCTCAAAGTCCTGATTGAGATTAGAACCAATTTTTTGCACATCTTTCTTAAGATTCTTCTTTTTATTCATTTGCGTCTATTTTTATAATTCCGACATTCATCTTGGCTTAGGTTGAGTCTGAAATTTTTTGTCTTCATGGTGGATTGTCCCCATCTATTGAGACCCTTGACAACATAAGAAACTTCGATCGTGTTCA
>JAOYMZ010000076.1:0-10336 GCA_025802335.1 Pinguicula primuliflora | reverse complement strand
ACCCAGACCCATCTTGGCAAGCAACCTGGAGAACGCTGGTAAAGGAAGTTGCTTCGTCAAAATGTCTGCAATCTGATAAGCTGTCGGTATATATATGGGAAGAATGAAACCTTTCTTATATTCATCACGAATAAAGTGACAATCAAGCTCGATATGCTTTGTTCTCTCGTGGAAGACAGGGTTTGCTACCAAATGCATGGCCGATTTGTTATCACACTTCAAAGGAATAGGTACCTGCAGCGAAACTTTCAAGTCTGTTAGTACATAACTTATCCACCTCAACTCACATACAGTAGATGCTAAACTTCGATATTCGGCTTCAGCTGAGGACCGAGAGACTGTGGTTTGCTTCTTCGTCTTCCAGGATATAGCAGCACCCCCTAGCCGAATAAAATATCCTGTTAATGATCGTCTGGTGTCAGGGCAAGAACCCCAATCCGCATCTGCATAAGCTACTAGTTTTAGATCATTATTCTTTGGGAAAAATAGACCAAGCTTTGGACAGCCTTTAAGATACTTTACAGTATGCACTGCAGCTTGCCAGTGTGATTTCCGAGGAGCCTGCATGTACTGACTTAGCTACTGAACCACATAACTTATGTCGGGTCTCGTAAAATTCAGGTATAGCAGACGTCCGACCAGACTACGATAAGAAGTAGGATCAGCGAGAACCTCTATGTCATCCGTAGTAGTAAGCTTCAATCCAGCAGGCAAAGGTGTACTGGTGGCGCAGCAATCATCCAATCCTATCTCCTGCAGAATATCTTGAATGTACTTCCTTTGTGTAACATAAAGGCCACCGGTACAATGCTGGAGTTCAAGTCCCAGATAGAAATTTGCTGATCCCAATTTTTTGACACTGAAGGAAGAATCCAAAAACTGCTGCACACGGTATAGTTCATCCAAATCATTACCCGTCAAGAGAATATAATCAACGTAGACCAATAATGCTACAAAGATGTGGTCTACTTCCCTGATGAATAGACAATAATCATGAGCTGATTGCACGAATCCATATTTTAGCAAGTTGGATGTGAGCTCCTGATTCCAGACGCGGGACGACTGTTTTAAACCATAAATAGACTTCTTCAACAAACAAACTTGACCTTTGGAAACGGAATTATAACCAGGTGGTGGATGCATATAGATTTCTTCCTCCAACTTTCCATGAAGGAAAGCATTATTAATGTCAAGTTGTAAAATATTCCAACCACGAGAGACAGCCACGGCTAGGAGAATTCGCACGGTGGTATGCTTTGCTACGGGAGAAAAACTCTCAAAATAATGCAATCCTGCAACTTGGTTATAGCCTTTTGCAACCAATTGCGCTTTATAACGTGAAGTAGACCCATCCAGATTTTGTTTCAACTTGTACACCCACTTACATCCCACAACCTCTTTACCTGCGGGCAGATCTGTGATAGACCAGGTATCATTACGTTCTAACGCCCTTAATTCCTCATCCATTGCAGCAATCCATTCCGGGTGCTTTGATGCCTGAGCATATGACCGTGGTTCCACTGATGGGGCTGTATTCAATAAACATGCTGCCACAAGAGTAAGTAACACAGAATGATCGGAAGTCCCCATCTCAAAATCTTTATGCCACTGTGGTGCACGACGCATACGAGTGCTCTTTCTGATAACAGGGGATTTCTCACCACTTGCAATGATAGGAGACTCAGTGGTGGTGGTTGGAGGAACTGCTGAAATCTCTGGAACTTTATCTGGGCTTGGTTCAGGAAGATGGGCAGCAGGTTTTGGAGGATCAGCCATTTGAATAAGGTCATCCCTAGTTGAAGCTTGGTTATCTCGGTCAATTGGTGACTGCACAGGGATTATAGGCATCAGAATGGGGTGTATAGATGAGGAAGATCCTGATAAACTCTTCTGGTAAGGAAAAACAGTTTCATAAAAGGAAACATCCCGAGAGATAACCACCTTGCGCTCAGTTAAGTCATAAATCTGATAAGCTTTGCTGACACCTGAATAACCAATAAACACCCCTTTGGAGGCTCGTTCTTCAAATTTCTTCTTGTGTGGAGAATTGTTAACATAATAGCAGAGACAACCGAAAACCTTCAAGGTCTGTAGATCAGCAGGCTCCCCAAATAACAGCTCATGTGGACTACGCCAATTTAGTACAATAGAGGGGATCCGGTTGATCAAATAGGCAGCGGTCAATACTGCATCCCCCCAAAAAATAGCTGGCAATGAACTGTGAAACATTAATGCTCTGGCCATTTCCAACAAATGGCGATGCTTGCGCTCTACGACCCCCTTTTTTGCGGGGTATGAGGTGTACTTCGCTGGTGGATAACCCCCAAAGACGAAAAGAGATCATGACAAGCTTGGTTAACAAATTCCAGCCCATTGTCCGAACAAAAAATCTTTATATTGACCTGAAACTGAGTCTTCACCATGGCAAAATAATGTTTAAGAAATCTATATACATCACCCTTACCTTTCATCAGATAAACCCAAGTGGCCCGGCTGTAATCATCCACTAATGTGAGAAAGTATGTTGAACCATTGAGAGATGGTGTTGAATAGGGTCCCCACACATCACCATGAACGAGTTCGAAGGGAGCAAAACTGTGGCATTGATGCACCGGGAACGGCAACCTGGTTTGTTTGGACCTGTGACAAGCTTCACAAGGTGTTATAGCAGGCAATTTATCCATAGGCATAGATAATCTTGACAATACAGTAGCGGAGGAGTGGCCTAAACGTGCATGCCATAATAAGGTTTGAGAGTTTGAAGACAAAACGTTACTATTACATGCCACATGAGTTTTACACCCTGATTTACATGCAAAAAACATTCTGTTAGCCACTAGATAGTGATCAGAACGTTTGAACAAAAAATCAGAGTTGTCTTTAGCCGCAACAAAAGGATCCAAAACATACAACCCCTTAAATTCTTGTGCCACTGCAAGGACCTTCTTAGAGACCATGTCCTGTATAAGACAAAATTCAGGATAAAAGGTAAGATAGATTTGAGAAGACTGACTGAGTTTAGAGACTGATATTAAATTGAACCGAAAACTGGGAATGTGGAAAACTGATTGCAAGGTGATCCGGGGTGTGAGTGAACAACTGCCAATATTCGCAACATGAGCAAGATTACCATCGGCTTGTTTCACAACTATAGGTTGTGCTGCGGCTGACCAATTATCTAAGTACTTTAGATCATGGCACATATGTGAGGTATCACCTGTATCAATAATCCAGACATGTGGTTCTAACAATGGGGCAATAGTAAGGGCATGTTGAAAAATTTTACCAGAGCATTCATGTCCATCCGGACTTGGTGAGAAGTTCTTTTGAACACTCATATTCTGCAATGTCTCATTGAGCTTTCTGATCTCCTGCAATACATAATCTGGCAACCCAGACGAGCTGGATGCAATTGGCTCAAGATCAAGAGGTGTTGAATCAAAAACTGCAGCATTTACATATTGTACAGCCTTCCCCCTTTTTTGTTGGTCTCGTAGACGAAAGCAATTCATAACAGTGTGGCCTGGCATCTTACAATGTGTGCAGGTCTTTAACTTGTAGCAATCTGTCACTGTATGACCAAGATAGCCGCAGTTATCACATCTAGTCTCTGACCTGTGTCTATGCATCATCATTCTCCCTCTTCCACCTTGAGGATTTCTAAACCATCTTGGTGAAGAACCCTGATCAGGTGCATTAGGGTTCTGAGTAAGGTGCTGTCTCGGCTTGTAATTATCCACAGTCTTTGACATAAGTGCGCCATGATCAGTAACATCAACAGTTGGCATGCTCTGCTCCCGCTGTTTCTCAATAGTCAAGATTGTTGCATAGGCCTTGTTCAGGCTGGGCATGGGCTCAGCAGATAAGATTTGAGTCGTAATATGATCAAACTCTGGGCGTAGACCAAACAAAAATTTCATCAGCTTTTCCTCTTCATTATTTCCACAGGCACACTTTCTTCCACATATGCATGTTCCTACTGGTCTCATATAGCTCAATTCGTCCCACAAACCCTTCAACTTGTTGTAGTACACCGTTACAGAATCGTCACCTTGCCTCAATGCATTGATATCGTTCCTTATCTTAAATACCATAGGGCCGTTAAACTGACCCAGACGTTCCCGTAACTCCTTCCATAATTCTTTAGCTGAAGTTGTTGTATATGGAAATCCCTGCAGCACTTCTTTGTCAATAGAATTATAAATCCATGATGCTGCCATAAGATTGGCGGATTTCCAATTTTCATACTCCTCCGATTCCGGCTCATCAGGGGGCACAAAACTTTCATCAATTAAAGATAACTTCTTCTTGGCACCTAACGCCATACGCACTGCGCGACTCCAACTGTGATAGTTGTGAGTGTTTAATAAGACTGTGACGAGTGCCATACCTGGTTAATCTGTGTCTCGCACAGTTATTTGCCCTTTGCTCGACGAACCAGCAACCTTCACCAGATCCGTCACCTTCCCTTCTACTTCCTTTCCAGAACCTTCACGAGAATCTTCCTTGCGAGCCATAGATAAACAACTAGTATGTGAGATTGAGTGATAAAGTGCAGATTTTTTTTTCCGACAGGAATTAGAAGTAGCAGGCAGCAATTACGAAAAGCAAGCGAACCCTAGATTCGTCGCTCCGATACCATGTTGAAACAAAAGATTCAATCTTGCAACCGTAAACTGAAATGAAGCAATTTCTTGAGGAACGATTAAAGGGAAAACCCTTACAACCAGAAACAAGTCGAAAGAAATGAAACCCTCACTCCTGCCTGTCAATCTGGTTCTTTCTAATACAGAGTCTATATGTTAATACATGAGTGGAAAAAAACAAAATAATGGGCCAACATAACTGTCGGAAAATGGGCCAAAAAATTTAAGTTATCGGCCCATTTTCAATATTGACCTATATTGTTTTACATATTCTGGTTACAGTTATATTCACAAGGACAAGATCACGACGAAATCGACATACACAGTGGGAAGGGAACAAAGAGCAGCAGTTCCGGCTCTGGTTCGATCCCACGCAGACATTCCATACCTACTCCATCGTGTGGAATCCACAGCGCATTATGTAATCAACTCAAATCCAATTTGCTTAACACTTCTTCTCATTCATGAAACATTGTCACTCACTTTCTTCTCTCCTTCAAATTTTGAACAGATTCTTGGTGGACGAAATTCCTCTCCGTGTGTTCACTAACAATGAGGCAATCGGAATCCCATTCCCCAAACGCCAGCCCATGAGGTGAGGGTACTCTGCAGTCTGTGGAATGCCGACGATTGGGCAACGCAGGGCGGGAGGGTGAATACCGATTGGAAGAATGCACCTTTTTATGCCATTTACCGCGATTTCAACATCAACACTTGTGTACCCGGAGCATATGTGGTACTGATTCCTTCACTACGGGAGCATGCCAGACGCGGACACTCGATGCTCCAGGTCGAAACCGACTGAGATGGGTACAACAGAAATACATGATCTACAATTACCGCAATGATAAACCGAGATTTCCTCAAGGCATATCACAAGAGTGTAGGCTGTCAAGATTCTAGGCCCGGGTTTGACTAGTTTTTTCATCAATTCTTCCACATTCTTTGATTCTTTTTTTTTTCTGTTCATTTTGTAATCTGTATTTTCTGGATGTATTGTTATGAAAGAGTTTGTGAATCATGTAACTGAAATCAGATCTCTGTTAAAACTCAATAGTTTCTTACAAATAAAAGTACACTGCTTTATCCAAGCATGCAAAATATCAGGGATACAGGGATTGATGAAAAGGAGACTTTCAGAAACTGGAAAAATAGACTCTTGTTTCTTATGAATGATGGATGAATCCCAAAATGACAAACAAGTATCAAAGTGTTACACTAGTTCATATTCATAACGGACCAATGGCTTCATTCCCTCTGACCAACAGGAATAACAATATATTTGTCAACCTACATCTCTCAACGAAGAACAGAGTCAATGGAATACAGTAGTTGACCAGCACCAGGTTTGTGAGTAGTCCAAGTTTCTTGGACGCCTGGGACAAGAGAAACAGAGAGAGGAGAAGATAAACACTCTAAACTTTGTGCTTTCGTAGTTCAATGTTTGCACAATGAATACCAAAATCGAAATCAAAGCCAGACACAGTTGCTGAAACATGAACTCATATACAAGCATTTAGCAGTGTTTGATACGTACTTACCCCAATTTTTTTTGCTTAATACGCCATTTAGATGCGTTGGCAGATGAGCCAAAAGCATTACTTGCTACTACATTAAGGGGAATTTTTTTTTAATTTCATCAACAAAAACAAAATAGAAGAAGAGAAGAATGGAATGACTTTCTTGTAGAAAAGAATCAAGGGTCCCCAATCGCTTCAAGACCAAAAAACAGCTAAAAATTCACAATATTCTCAAGAACCCAAGAGCAGAAAAAAACGAGTTTGATAAAGATTTTACCTTTGGGGCGCAGAAGCCTTGCTCCCAGAAAAAAGAAGAGCGTGAAACACCATTGCCCCTTGAAATAAAACATTCATATGTTGGAAAAAGCCCTAATGGCTTGAAGGGATGGCGTTTCTCAGCGCTTGTTTCGCTTTCAGGGGGGAAATGAAAGATGAGCGCGAAAAGAAGCAGAAGGATTTGGATAATAAGACAGAATCTTCGTATTAATTCTCTGTTGGTAGCATCCGAGAAGAGGAATAAGTTCACCCTCGCTCCTACCTGTAGTGCGACTGTAGGGCGTTCTTTTGCCGGTCTCCATGTGTGAATGAATCCCCCTTTCTGCGTCGTGCACGAATCGCGAGGAAGATGATGCGGTAAAAAACTCCAACTCAGGGGGTTACCACTGTTTCACTACGGTAAAGGACTTTGAATTCTTGTACTATAAAGCTGCAGTAGCCCAACCCTTTGTTTGTAGCGTCCTCTTTTTCTCTGCGACTATGTCATTGCCAAGTCTAATTTTTACGCGCTCTGCCCTCTGCGTACCTGCGCCCCTGTTACTCAACATTCTTTTTGCTCTCTTAGTCAAAAATATCTGTCAAAAGTTTGAAACAGGTATCGCGATATAACTCTTCATCATTAAAGGCCAAAACTCCATCCTGTTTTTACTCGAGATGTTGATTCTGTTTGCCATGTTGACTCATGTTCATTCATACAGACGAAATGTTCATCAGTTGGTGGTGATTTGCAGTAAGATGCGTGCATTCTTTATACGGAATTGAAAATGGTGTGTGTTCACAGAGATTACTTATTGTGGGTGGTGATGGTCTTATTAATATGGCAGGCAATTCATCACCATCAGTCCTCTCACATAAACGCAATGGCAGGAAGAAATGGGTACAAACTAAATGACCATCTTATCTTAGACAAGGAATCCAAGTGTTGATTTAGTGAAAAGACCAACTTTAATACAGACAAGCACAAGAAAATGTGGAGTATTAAGGAAAAATAGAAAAACAAATGGCTCACTGAACAAGTTTTTCGCAAACTTGTTTCAAATGCCTTCCAATTCCAACTCTGACCTTAATCACACAATCCAAACACTGGCATCTATTTTCATGGAACTCTTAGATAATTCATAATTGTAAGATAAGATATTTATAGCGTTTCAATTAACTGTAGTGCAGTAAAAAAAGTGGTCAAGATCTTTACAGCGTTCAATCACCAGAGTTGAGGAAAGACGGGAGCTTTACCACAGTCCAGGAAAGATCAAAGCTTTACACTACTGCAGAAAAGAAAAGTATTGGAGCACACAGGCACCATATAGATAATGAGAAATGTTAGATGTACTCACAAATTTTGTACCCAATTGAGTACAATAATTAAAACAACGTTATTTTAAATTGTGTTGAGTCAAAACGACGTCGTTTTAAGTTAAGTGTACAAATATTAAAAAATATATAATATAATATATATATATATATTAAAACGACGTCATTTTAACTTCACGCAAATTAAAACCGTTTAGACTATTGTACTCAATTGAGTACAAAACATATGAGTACATTTAACATTTTTCATAAATAACAGTTTGCCGGCGTGTAATGGCACATTGCGTAGGTCCGTACTTATGTGTGTATTGTGGAGACGTCGTAAGTCCATGAAAGAGTCGAGTATGCAGATATATGATCGGCCAAGTTAAGAAGACTGTTGACAGTTCGAAATTTCATTGCATTCATCTAACTCAAAACGCTTATAGATTACTACAACAGGCCCCAAAATTGAAAGTAGATAATGATCAACAACAACTAGCAGTTAAAGTTTATAGGAAATTACTCCAAACAATCAGAATAACAGAGTCATTACCGTAACAAAATATATGGTGTTTTGAATGACCATGTGAGCAATCCATGCATGGATGTTTCCAGAACTGCAATCCTTAGTCGTCAAGCACGCTAAGTAACAGATGGTGGAAAAACTCCAATCAAGATAGATTATTTAGCTAAAGTTCTTTTCTTGTGCTTACTCTCCCGCACCTTCCCAAGTTCAGTATTCGGTTTGCCACCCACACTGCTCTCCAGTTGAACATTTTTCACCTGCTTGACCCTTTCTGAAACTTTCCCAGCATCTACTTTGGGAAACTTAGCCTTGCTCCTTTTCTTGCCCGCGGTTATAATATTTGAATCAACATCATTCTTCTTCTTACTATATCTAACATTCCTGCTGTCATCATCATCATCATCAATTTCATCAAATGACTCTCTTTCAGCCTCCTTCAATCCGACAATATCATGGCCATCCTCACCCTTCACTAGCTCAGTCCCATCTACATCATCACCATCTATGTCCTCATCGACATCCATGTAACGAACCTCATGAATCCTCCCCTTGCTTTTCTTCTTCCTCTTTGAGCCGTTACCATCTCCTTTTCCACTGGTCTCATCAATGCTATTCACATTTTCTATTATGTCCCCCGGCTCATCAGCATTCTCTTGCACTTTCAATCCCTCAATTTTCAACTTCATATCAGGTAGTGCCTGATAAAGAGGCAATGCTACCGAGTCATGAAACTTCAAATGCAAACTCCTAACCCCATCCCATTTCTTTGGCACCTTCTCAACAGCTCCACTAATAGCATCCATCACATTTTCAACAATATGTTCCTTCTCCATGGCCACCTTACCCACCTTCATCACAGAGCAGGTGCCTGTCCTCAGATACAACAACGCGCTCCCTAAAGCCCTCTCAACCTGCAACTTCAAATTACTCTTCCCGAGGTCCACCGTCAAAGGCAACTTTTTTTTCTTAAAGAACTCCTTTCCGATCAACTTAGGTAGCAAATGGACCACCCTCTTATCAACCAAGAACAACTCATAACTGTCGCAAAGCTTTCTCCTTGCCTCAAATGGCTTGTAATTCGACTTGAGCTTAGAAATCTTAAGCACTTTCGAAATGGGTATGTTCTGGGATTTGACGAGCTTCTTGATTTGGTCAGAAGGAGGGGTCGGCGATTTAGACCTGTCGTCGACGATTAAGCATACCTGGGAACTGAGGTCTAAGATCGGATGAGAAATTGGAATCTTAAACGGGTTCGTACGAGGACTTGAGGGGATTTTCTTGAACGTGAGGTTGAGGTACATGTAGTCGTCTTGGGGAAGGAGTTGTAGCTTTTCGCCTTCGGATTTGGCCACCTTGTACTTCAAAAGTGCATTCACGGCGGATTCCACGGTTGAAGTGCTTACCCTAGCGCGTGTAGAGATCAAGGTTGTGGCCGGCGGCGGAACATTCGACGCCATAGTGGGGCAAAGTTGGGGGCAGCGAGAAACGAGAAAGCGGCTGGGCTGGGCACTTCTAGTAAGGGAAGCGAGAAAACCCCAAGTCCAGCAAATAAGAACTAAACTAAAAAATAAAGCATTCGGCTTTCACCAAGTTCACGGGCCTTAAAAACAAGGCCCAGACCTAAAAACAAAGCCAATTAGACGACTTGTTTGCAAGGGCGGACCTAGTAAGAGCCCGAGCCCGAGCCCAATTTTAGATCCGTTCCAGTACATAGGCCAAGCCAAAGGACCAGAATTCAGGGAAAAATGGCGGAACTAAGTTGAAAATTAAACCACGGCTAAAATCTAAAAAAACTTAGGGTGGGCCCAATTTTTTAATAAAAAATAAAAAAAGAAGAAATATTAACCTAATATGTAACAACATAATATAATTTGAAAATAATGTCAGTTAAATATTTTGATACTTTAAAATATTTGACAAATCTTGAAATCTTTCGCAAAAAATATTGATTTATCAAATAATAATTCATTTAATAAACATAATATTAATAGAAATTTAAGTAACTCATTTGGATTTTAAATGTATGTTAAATATATTTTAATCCTAAATTTATCGCAATATCTTATTAGGCTGTG
>JAOYMZ010000075.1:0-10338 GCA_025802335.1 Pinguicula primuliflora | reverse complement strand
GTGACGTCCTGCCTTCAACGGCCGAGATCATTTCATTTAAGTTTTAAGTGAAATGATCTCGACCGTTGAAGGACAGATCCAACGACCAATAATAGATTTCGACACATTCGACGCCATAAGGTCTGCACCAGAAAACAATTCAAGAATTTGTACATTTCTTTGTTAGAAATTTTCTACATCATAATGATAAACCCAAGTTCGAACCTCCCATCAATAAAATCCTCCTGATCGGTCGATTACATCTTACGTCTGGAGGGCTATAATGTCGATGTTCTAAATCCATGTTCTTGAGCATAAGTCGTAATGGAGGGTTATGATGTCGATATTCGACAAAACAAGGCAATAGGACAATTCCTAGACCAGGATTTTGTTCAGGATAAGCCCCTCATCGATAATCAGTAATCACTTGCTTTTTTTTGTCACATAAGATGTGAAAACGTGTATTTGAATTTGAAGATGTGGAAAACAAATTTTTTGAAGATGTTAGATGGAAGGAAATGAATGTGTTGTTTGTCCCTGTCTTCTCCTTCTCTCTTCCTTCTGTGGTTCGATTAGCATCTAGCTTATTTATCTTGTTCGTAAGATTTTCACAATCTCGTGATATTATTGAGAAATGATATTTACCCAGTTTTTGACTCTTGCTGTTGCTTCGTGTTGCAAGAGTCACTCACTCACCACCGCGGCTCAGTCTTCTCTTCCGGTACCTCCAAGCCACCTGGATGCGTTTGGCGGCCAGGCCGCGCCAGTACGGAGATTCATATCTAAAAACAACAAACAACAAAGACTGAATCAACAAGCCCAATTCCTGCCTACAAAAATTGGACATGTTATACGCAGTAGTTCATTCACCTCAAAGCGCCTTGCACACGTGCGCTCCTCAAGAACCTGGCGAAGAGGTCTGTAACTTCTTCAAGATCAGCAGCTCGCAAGACGAAGGCTTCCACGTTGGTTAGGCACCTCACAAGCCGACTGCTCAGCAAATGGTGACCCGGAATTCGCCTCTTGTTTCCATCTAAGCGAAGAGAAACAAAAACATGTACATGTATTAGTATTGGTTGATTTATCAATGTCGATGAGATAATCATGATCTCGTATGGTAAGCTACCTTTGTTTACAGCTGAATGCTCGAGGTACCAAGTGAGGAGTTCTTCACCACAGATGTCTCCTTCAGACAAGGGAACAACGGTCAGGTCTTCGCCGATGCACTCCATCTTCCCACGGATTATAAACACCATCTTGTCGACGAGGCCACCACGAAAGAGGATCCTGCCGCCTTTGATATAGGTCTTGGTGCGGAGCCTTTCACATATGGCGTCTACGATAGGTTCATCCAACACTTGGAAAATTCGAACCTGAAGAAAATAATCAAGTCATGTTAGTTTGTCCGTGTTGGATATTCTTTGAATTTGATCATCTAGACGTACTTTCTTAACGAATTTGAAGAGGTGGTGGCGGATATCTCTTTGAAGGTCTTCTGGTAGATTCTCCATTAGCGAATCTTCATTCACTCCACGAGTGGCGGCCCAACTGAAACGTTCAGCTTCACGGACTTGCCTGAAGAGAGCTTTGTAGTTAGTGATTAGGGAAATAAATGCCTAAACTGGAAATGGAAACTGGGGAAATGCAGCAGAAGAAATACAACCTTCTCAACTCTTCTGGCAAGCGACGATGCCTCATCCATTGCTCAACGTCACGTCGCCTTAGAGACATTTCTAACCTCCTGTGACGAACAAATCACTGTTTTCTGTTAACAAAACCTATGGCACATTTGTATAGAATAAGCGCAATGCATACATATATACATACATACCTTCGACCAAGAGCTTGAAGGAAGTTCTGCATGTTCCCAATTAGGAGAGCAAAAAGCAAGAGACCGATGCCAATAATGGCCATGGTGAAAAGAATTTCCCACACGAAATAACTCGGAACTTGATTCCCAGCAAGGGTACAAATTTGCTAATAGAATTAAATCAACAGTCCATTTTTAATAGTACTTTTCATTAAAAAAAATTCAACTCATGACGCATGGGAGTGAAGTATACCTGAAAACCCCAAAACAAGGAGTAAACATATCGTGTCACTACATCCTGTCTCGTAGTCAGGCTGACGGCGTATTGGTAAATTCCATAGTCAAAACTTTGTAGCCCGAAACAAGCCGTTGCATTTTCGTTGCTCTTCCAAAGTTCCCATGTTGGATCACTTTCAAATTCCGCAAAATCAGTTCCGTGCCCACAATCGATGAATATACATTTCATGTTTGAGCTATGGCAGGCATCTCTAAGGCATTGGTTGACCCGCTGAGACAGGAAAATTGAGAGAAAATAAGAGACTTACAGTCGCGGGGGTATTGACAATTAAAGTTTGTTTATGCTTATTGTATATTTCAAACATTCTACACAGGTCTTATAAGAAAAAGAAGTGAACCTGTAGGCCAAAAAGATACCAGCATGAGCCCACCACGTGGCTAGCCAAAATGAATGTGAGAAGATTCATGACAAAATTCGACCATGCGGACTCAAATACGAAGCCTGTTGGAGACTGACCAGCCAATAGAGGGAAGAATCTGTACAATCTGGGAACATACTGTACAAGAATGGCAGCACGCAAAAGGTTTTTCGCATAATTGGCGCCAGATGCTCCCAGAGAATCAGGCAAGATCAATAAAATGATGATCTACAAATATGTTGAGGCATAAATAGCTTATATAAAACAATCAGATCAAAACATCATCATGCAAGATGAATACCTGCGGGAGGGGCAGAATGATGAAGGCATCCAAGGCAAAATATCCAAAAAGATAATTCCTGGCAATCTTTTTAGGGTCATCCACTAAATCTCCAGCTCCCACAACTCTAGATTCTGGGGCCACATAAGCCAGTTTGAACTGAGAAAGGAAAGCATTATTGTTATCACCTCTACTGTAGAAATACAGAAGCAATAGAATCCAGTAATATGTAAATACCAAGGTATAATAGCTACCTGAAGGATAATATGAAGGAGATACATAAAATCAGCCAAGCTCCTTAAGACAACTAATGTTGTTGTCATCGGCCAATTTAGAACAATGCACTTCTTATCCTTCAATGGAACGAAATTCTCAAAACAGTGAGCAAGGAAATGCACACATGTATCTAAAAATGTTTTATTGTGTAAATTATCCAAAGACCATTTTATTGAGGTGTACAAAGGTTTGTTGGTTAATATACTAAAGCTCATATAAGGTATATCTGGCAACCTCGTCATAATAAGATGCAAATATAAGTGGACTAAAGTTGCATCTATAATTACATAACTGAAAACTGAAAAAAAAAAAAAAGAACTACACCTGCAGCGTTGACAGAAGAAAGAAAAATAACGGGTCCAAGAATACAGCAAATAAGCAGGATATTACGAAGATCTTGTTCCACCTCTGAATAACTTTTGCATGAGGATTCATGACTCCAGGGATGTAAGGTTGCAAATTAGAGAGCATTCTCTTTGCACAACCTTTTGCATCTCCATGGAGCATATTGTGAAACTGCAGAGAAAGAATATGGCAATAAAATTCAGATGTTAACATTATTCTGAACAGTGAGAACATTCAACATAAGTACTGTACCTTAGCATCAGGCATTTCTGCTCTTTTCAAGTGCTTCGAGGGGGCATTAACATGGTAATATGTCGGGCAAGATGTGCAATATGGATCACTGCACATTCCGAGCTGTCCAGATCTCAGAAGATGTTCATTTTTGGCCTCGTAGTTGTCCAATGGCCAGTCTCTATTATCTATTCCATCAATAGAAGGATAACTTTCCAATTTAGCTTCGGAAGTTTTCTGCTCGAATACAATCTGGGGTGGCTGAAAGATGACCTCATCATTATGTCTAGTCAACAGAGGTCCAGTCATCTGTATACCGTTAGTTTGCCTTGGAGTCCTCAAAGGACCTGTAAAACCCTCTACATTGTTCAGTTCCCAGGAATTCAAAGCTGAAGGGTTAGTCATCGATGCACTCCTCATCCTAATTGGAAAAATCCTGTTTCTTGATCCACTGTAGTCATCTGATCTCATATCTGCGCCTAGTAACATAGGTGCCTTGTCTTTTTCTGAGGCATCCATTTCTTAAATCTGCGAGTTACCAAGACATACAATGAAGATGGGAAGCAAATTGGCCTGTTAAGGAAGCTAGGGTAAGATATACACTGGGTCATTATACCACAAACTAAAGACATAAGGGTCTGGATATTGGCTGCACAATCATATACAAAAAAATATCTAATGACCGAAAAAATATGGATTCATCAACTAAGTTTCATTTCAAGAAGAGATGAATGTTGCCTTCTTTGGTACTTCTGTCGATTTTATCATTTGGTTCCACATCCATAATCTGCTCAAAATATACGCACACATAGGCTGCCCCGGTAAAGACATGATCAGTCTTTACAGATAAATCATGGTGCAATCTTTAAATTCATTATTCTGTTTTTCCTCATTGTAATGGACCAAAGTAAATTCACTACTGATACTTTTTTCACTAATGCCCAGTCAACGATTAAATCAAGAACATCAAACGGCCAATTACAAGATTTTAAGCTTTTAAACTCCTCAACAAAAAATTCAGTTTCTCAGATGAAAAGCAGCAACAAATAATTAACGATGCCATCAACACAGAGGGCCAACCGTAGAATGAATTACAGACTAGAGATAGATATCCCAACAAAAGAAAAGTCAATAAGAAAAATACAACACAATTAGATAAATACCAACGCGTGTGTCCAATGATCCGGAAGAGAAATATACCTACCTCAGTCGTTCGATTCAGCCGAAAAGAAGAGAATACATATGCCAGCAATCAGCTTTGAAGAATTAAAAGACCAATCCAGGGGGTATACCGGTATAATGAACCCAAAAGAGACAAACAGAGCAGATTAAATCGAGCCTTATACTTTCTTCAACTAGCCTGCGAGAGATTAGCTGCAGTAGTAGAACACAGTCAGAAAAAATAAAGACTTCACTGCTCTGCTGATGCCCAGCAGATGAAATTTCCAGGAAACCTGGTCAGCTCACACACACACATGCACGGGTTTCTGTATTTTTTTTGACCGATGAATTCGCTAATGACTTCTACTTTTCATATTGGGGTAGATTGCTTTAGAAAAAAACTATTGAACAAATAAATTTGAATTGTACAAATAATTCTTTTATATGTAAAATAAATTAAAATTTAAATTGAAGGAATGAACTTTTGTGGTGTCATTTCAGTTTGGTTTCTATTTTTAAATTTAATTTTTAATATTAAATTTAAAAAAATTATTTCTAATAACTTTTTTAAAATCATATTAATCCGACAATCTATCACCACTCTAAACCGAATGTTACATAATTATCATCATACCTCCCGATATTCAAAAAAAATATATAATTATAATCAAGTAGTGAATTTCAATTTGACATGTAGTTTGATGGAATCACTTATAATTTAGTTATTTTTCATTTTTTGGTGAATTTATAATTTTTTTGATGGGTATTTTTAATATTTTTTTTCTATTTTTATATGTTGGTGGTTTTTTTGTATCGAGCTGGGGGCCTCGAAAATAATCTACGCATCCTGGTGATGAGTGGGATATGATTGCGTATATCCTACCAGATATTGTCTAAGAGTGTGATTTAATAAGTATGTTTGTTTTGGTGGTTAGATTTAAATTAGAAAATATTATTTTAAGCTGTCTGCTGATAGTATCAAATTTATGCAAAATTACTAGTATTACTTAACCCCAAAAATTTTCGTGAGTATAAATTTAGTGGTGAAATTTGAAGAGGTATGTGACACACTCTTTCTTAAGAAAAGTTATACGGTACTTCGATTAAGCACCTCGAACAAACTCATTGTGCATACATACACCAATGTGGGTATGTGCGTGCTCACAAGTCAATGGATGCATTCGAGGTGCTGAATCAAGGTGCCGTATCATATTCCTGCTCTTTTTATGGCACAACTTCTGTACTTTTACTGACGTGGCAGAGGGGTGATCGGATGTAAAAAGTATTGAATTTGTCAACATAAGTTATAATCTCTGTTCGAGAAGGCATTAGGATGTCGCCCTCCACCTTGCTTGAATTCTCGCTTAGGCCGCTTATAAGTCTACCTAAACGGTCGCCTAGGCATTGAGCGACCCTTGCCACCTAGAATCCACTTAACGCTTTCTCGAACACGGGTTATAATTGCATTTGAATTTTCTGTCCCTCCATTTCTCCATTATGAGTTTTCGGTATTTAGGTGACTTCCCCTTGAGCATAAGTTTCACAATATAAATTTCATTGCGCCCAGTGGATCTAATTCGGTCGGGACTGGATACAGGCTTTGTCTTCGATCAGTCCTGGTCCTATGTTTTCTATTTCTTTCCCCGCGTTGCAATTGGGCTGCAGCCTCACTAGATCCGGATACTCGGGTCATTTTCTTTGCGGTGCTTGCCTCCATCGGATTTTGAAACATCGCTCCTGAATCCTGATGCTTCTCATGAATGGGAGTTTTGTGCTTCTCGTGATTGGCTGCTTCCAGTCGTTCTCTCCGTCTCTTCCATCATAATTTTACCAGGTTGAGCCACAATTTTTCCCATTCACCTCGAGCTGCCCTAATTTATCCGAATCAGATTCCTCGCAACCTGCCCCATAATTTGCATTAACCTCGATGAGTTTCTCCTATAGAGGATATTGGGAAATTGGGCGGGAGGGATATTCAATTCTGGTGGTGTCGTGACTTGGGAAGCAGCAGAGTTAGGCTCGAGATTCGGAATAACATTCAATATGGTTGTTCCCATCACCTCTGGCGGCGGTAGGTTGCACTCTGGCAGCAGTAAGCTACACTCCATATTTTCCAGCATTGTATCTGATGGCTGCACAGTATAATTCAGGCTAGATAGGTATGTAGTTTCAGCTAGATTACTTGGCCCTTCCCCTGGATTGTTCATTTTGCTGGTTAATTCATAAGAAGACAAAAAGATATAATTCAGTTTTTAGGTTTTAGTTTTTAGTAATGAATCGATTCACAAAGCCAGCAAAACTTCACAAACAGAACACCCCTCAAATTATATCTCCTATACTGATTGTTCTAAATCTTGTTCGTCTGTCATGCACTTTTATATTATCAAGTGAAAACTAACAATTGGGCCTTCTTTTAAATTCGGAACTAAATCATACATGCCATGGGAATTTCTCTCTTGTTCAAATCAAAAGGAACGTGTGAAGCTTCAGGTATGATGCTTTTGTTTTCCCTTATTGAATTTCTTAACATGTTCTTCATTTGCAACTGGTAAGGATATCATGACAACATAGCAGGCTACTATACTTTATTGGTTTGAAATTTACCAAATTTACATCAAAATTCTGCTCTGCCATCACGACTTACGTATTGACAAGCTACCTGATCTTTTGACAAAGAACTTTAAATGTAATGCATCAGGTCAGTACCAAGGAGTTTGTACAAGAATTTCTACTGAGAACGAGCAATTTGCATTTGAGTATGTGGAAGCAGTTCTGCTCAAGTTCTGAGCTCCAACATGGAGGTAAAAAGCTCAGCTCTTCTTGCACTGCAAAAACTAATCATGATTTGTGCATAGAATGTATTTCGTATTGTAATCACTCTCAACAAATTGTTCTAATCTCTGGTCAGTATGTTTTTTGCATTAACTTACTTTCTTCATGTAAACCGATCTGCTGAAATTATTTTAAACCATGTTTCCCGATAATGAATAAACATTACTCCATTTTCCAGTGTTGTTCCTGTGCATATTTAGTGTGCCGTTATACTAATTGGTGCATACTTTCTGATATAACATGGTCAGATGGCTCATAATATCCGAATCTTGGTGCGGAGAATGATCTGGATACCGAGATTGAGAATTCAGGAAAGCAACTGAAGAAATGCACAACAGTACCACTAAGCAATAGTTTGAAGAAATTTTGATGCTCTTTATGGCATTGTTGAGTGTTTATCATCCTTCCATGTTTTTCCTTACATATATTGACAGATTGTTTTGTACTTAATCCTCGGACAAGGTCGTCTTAGAGGACGCTTATGTTGCTTACATCTGAATGTTCCATCTTATAAAATGTTGACTCACTGCACTGCAACATGGCTAATTAGATGCTACCTTTTATTCTTTCTTGTCACCTCATCTCTATGCTTAACGATAAAGTGTACTCGAGTCTTCAAGGCATGTGTGCATCTTCCAACCATAATATTGTTTTTATATATAGATAATGTATTACTATTTCATGATATCTTTTCTATATTTACATAATGGGACAGGTTCAACTTACCTATAAATTTACATTTAAATTTACATCTATATGATTTCGTTGGCCGTTGACGGAATTGGGCACATCGTTAGAAAGCTTATACATAGGAGATCGTATGTTCAAATTTTGGTCCGGTTCTGACGACGTTATTATCGTTTAACGGATGGTTATAAATCCCCTTGGGTCAAGTAGTCCTAAATAGGGTTTTAGAAAATTTCGGCGACGAAGTCGCCCGGAATCGGACCAAAACTTGAACATATGATCTGCTATGTATAAGCTTTCTAACGATGTGCCCAATTCCGTCAACGGGCGATCCTAGTGGCCGAAACTAAAAATGAGTGTAAATTTATATGTTCATAGAACCTACCCCTTACATAATATATATATATCTATATATTAATATGGCTGGGCAAAATTTCAGACCATATTAACATGTAGAGAACTCCTATACCCCACCTCCATTCCACCTCCGCCACCCACGTCCACTTGTTTAAATAAAATTCAACAACACCCAACAAAACAAATGGACGTGGGTGTGCCATATAGGTGGTGGTGAGATGGAGGTGGGATAAAGGGGTGGGGTATATCAGTTTTCTAACATGTAAATGAGAGAGAGCCACTTCAGCATTATTTAAGTTTACAAACCCCTCATTCTATTGACTCCTCCTTCCTTCCCAATCTCCTCCTTCCATTCCGTAATGGCTGGCGAGACTCTCACTCCCCACAAACCCCCCCAAAACTCCGATCCACTTCCGTAATGGCCGGCGAGACTCCCACTCCCCATGAACTTCCCAATCTCCCCACTTTCATTTTTTTTCTGCTGATCCCATCCTCCCAAACCTGTCGTCTCTTCCTTCGGCCAACAAGATTTTCTTTCATATACCAAACCTAGGGTTGCGTGGGCTTCTTCTCATTTCCCATTCATTTTTCGTTTGATTCCCTTCCGCCCGAAATCATCTGGTTCCTGTTCTCCAATCCTTCTTTGCAGTGGCATTCAATCTTTAATTTTACACGTTTTTTTGGGTGTATAGGGTTCTTCAATTGAGTTATTCAAGCAAGTGTGAGAATTTTGTTTTTGAAAATGCACTTGCCATTATTATACGCAAGTTAATTGCCTTTGTTTAATAACTGATGTGATTTCTTTTGTGGTTTGTTTAAGAATGAAGATGGGAAAATCAAACAGGAGATACTTTCTATGGGGATATGATTCTCATTCCGTACTGTTGCTAGGTTTTTTGCTATGAGTAATCCTACGAATAGTGCAAGTCTCTTATTTTCCAGGTTCAGTATTCATCTTAGACCGTTATCTACTGCATTTTTCAAAATTATACACAATATTCTTGGTGCATAAGTTTGTCGAATCTTATGATTTTCTATCACTTTTGGATTTTCGTTCTGCAGAACTTGATTGACGAGGTCGGGGAAGGGGATCTTCACATAGGTTTAACTTCTCAGGTGTGTAGGTCAAGGATTCGTATCATATCTTCCTTTAAATCTTCATCCAATTAGTATTACTTTGTTACTTATCTGTGATTATGTCTAATCACATTCTACCTCTTTTTGACTGCAGATCCACGATACATGTTATTTTTTACTACCAGCACTCTTGGATTTACAACGATGACCAAGATACTTTGATTTATAAAGTTGAGATGCGGATTCATTCATTCCTTATGATTTTTGTGTGGGTGAAAATAATAAAGTTGAGAGTATTGCTTGGTCTTTTGGTGTTTCTATTCAAGATTTGATTATTGTTTGTTGCTGATGCATACGTGCAACATGGATTTAGAAAAGATCCATTGGAAGATGCTAATAATTTTTTTCTGTCAGAAACTCCTACAGGTTTGTTAAAATTTTCATTTCCTATGATGCAGCATAAACTTCAGATATTTTTTTTCTCATTCAGGTATATATTTTTTTTCCTATGATTTAGGTTCATTTTTTATTAGATCCGTTGGGTTGGCTACAATCCATCAAAATATTAAGCCGTTCGACAGTAACCAATAAATCTCTGTACAATCCTAGGTTTCAAAGAGTCTGGTGGGACAAAGTGACCCAAAATC